>JBAWJQ010000500.1:0-272646 GCA_037783105.1 Bactrocera zonata
GTGTGTGTGAAAATATAGGTGTATGGGTGTGTTTCTACGTGTTATGCCAGCATAAGGACATACGCTTCAGTGATTAATTTGAATCGGACCCTCCATCGATAGCGCCCGAAAATGAAACAAAATACAACAACTAATATGCATGCAAACAATTTTAACGAAGGTTATTGTTGTTGTCATTTTGTGTGTGAGTTCCAATATTTATGTTTAAAAATTCGATGTAGCGCTTAAATTAATTCGAAAAGGAGCATATATATAACTCTCGGCAGAAGAGTTGATTACTGTGACAATATCACAAAGTAATCCAAAAATATAATCTAATTCAAAAACATCAAAAACCAATATTAAATATATAAACTCTTCATGACAGTATATTATATACGATATGCATATAAAAGAAGTTATCTTTTTTTATATGGACGAGCTTAAAAGCCACGACGCGAGATAATGCGCTCACCAAGAGTTGTCTTCAATAAAGTATTTGTCACATAAGGCAGATACTCATTGCAACCAAAGATCAATCACATCAAAATCCTCCAATTAAGGCACGAAAAAGTCATTAATAATGGCGCTATAGCGTTCCCCACTAACTAATTTATGGACAACTATGTTTTTTGGAAGAAATATGGATAAATGATTCGCTCATTAACGGCGTCTCAGTAATTACTTTTGAATGGTTATCCCTTCAAAAACTGCAATTTTCTTATTTTGATCACAATCAATCATAAGTCAACAACATCGCTGAACAAAATTTTCTTGTGAAAATCAGGTTCGGTGGCCTGTTCTGTATGTCTTTCAAAAATATCAACTCCGTAAAAATATTGCCTCATTAAAAATCACACGTTTAAAAGATTACTCCTTACAAAATGCCAGAAGCTCCTTAAGCCTCTTGTCATTCGTTTTGAACTAGCAACCGCGCAAGAACTATAGATTACCGAGGAGGCGTTCACCATATCAGTGAACTGGACCAAGCGAGATTTCAGACAAGGTGTCTCCCTATCGCATGACTGCTTCAATCTATTTCTGGAGAATATACGATCTGCAGAGCTAAATAGAGAGGTACGGTCTTCTATTAGAGCTAGCTGCAGTTGTGCTTTCTTAAACTGGATAAAGAAGCGAAGTAAATGGGTTTGGTTGTGAATAAGGATAAAACGATATGCTATCTCCAGTCATCAAACAAACAGCCATCGCTTTCATGACTTCGCTCGCACGTCACTGTGGACAATGTCCGGTGTGTTTAACGTGGGTACCTGCTGACGAATATGTAAATTCAAATTAAACTGCACCTCCCACGTTATTGTGGACAGTCATAACTTTTAAGCCGTAGATAATTTGGTCTATTTTGGAACCAGCATTAACACTAACAACAATATCAACTCAAAATCACTCTTGAGTTGGCAGTTGAAAAGTAAAGTCATCTTGACGAACAAAGCCCAAACTCGACAAGTCTCTCATCATTCCCGTTCTGCTATATGGTGCAGAGTTTTCTAGAAAAGATTCTGCGAAAGATTCATGATCATTGACTAATTGGCAATAGCGAATATCGTAACGACATAGACATAGTTTAGTGAATCGAGAAACAGCGACTACGTTGGCAAGGTCATGTTGTCCAGATAAAGGAGAACTCTCCAGCTTTGAAAGACTTCGATTCACTACCCGCCAGTGGAAGCAAAGGAAGGGAAGGACCTTCATTCTTTTGAAGAGATTAAGCTGCGCTTGGCATCTCAAATTGGCGAGAAATAGTGAAAAGAAGAAGCAACTGGCGTTGTTGTTAACTCGGCTAACAATGGCATTAACGGAGTCTGCATCAGTAAAAATAACAATAGATAAGCTGGAAACTCGCTTAACCACCAACGATTTTTCTTGTAAGCTCTTTGACTTTTGAAAGATTCAACTTCAACTTTGATAGCTTAGATAAACAGATTTATTCAGAAAACAGACCTTAGAAAGACCAAATAGCACAAACTAAAAGATTCACGGAAAAATAATACTATTTAAATTACTGTAATGATCGGACGATATAAACATTAAAGTGGTACAGTAGGAAGTTTTTTCTAAGAAATTAATAAAAATAATGTATACCATATAAATCTTGATATTATAAACAAATATTTGTGTAAAAAATGTAACTCAAATCACACATCACTGGAAAACCCAGCTAAAACCAAATACTTGATAAGAATTTTATTTACGAATGAACCCACAACTGAACTAATGTGTTCTGAAACGGATATAGAAGTTTGTATTTATGAATATAAATGCGGCATGCCAAAAATATACTATATATACAAAATACTTATGGGAGTATATTGATGATTCTCACGAAGAGTGAGAGTTCCCTAAAATACTCATTTCAGAGACTAAAAATGTACGATATTGAAACGTTCCAGAGTTTTATATTTTTTTATTGTGAATTTTGTGATATATCTTTTATGTTCCCAGTCGCTCTCAATAGACTCAGCAATGGCTACAAAAGCCTGAATGAAGCCTACTTTTAGGAGTGCAGCGTTTCAAATTTATTAAAAATGGCATAAAATCAACTGTTAGCCGTTATTTCTTGCCAAATATTATACTCAAATATTATACTTAAGGAAATTATTTTAAAAGCATCATTAATTAGCTGTTTATTCTCGATTCGATAATCGAAAACTTTCTAGACATTTACATATATATCTTGTCACATTTCATGGCCAAGTCTGTTTACAGTTATAATGAGTAAATAAATAATCTCAAAAAAAAAAAAAATATTTTTTTGTTGGCCTGGATATCTTAACAAATTTTAATTTTTCAAGTGTACAGATTACGAATTTATTCAGAATAGAATTGATATGATAAATTAGATGTTATTTGGCTTCATATACATACACACTGCGTTGCATAATTACTGGAGCACCTAAATGCTACAACAAACTATTTGTCTGTTATCATGGTTTCTAGGCGTAAAGCGGGACTATGTAAGAAAAATCGATAAATTGTATTAAAATTCTATGTAGAAAAATTTAATGAGAAATAAAAAAAAAATATTTATAAATTCTATGTATTTAAGTCAAGCACTTACAGGAAATTGCAAAAAAAATTAATAATTTTTTATTATATCATTTCTTTGTTGTTGTTTTTTTTTTTTTTCTGAGCAAAAACGTTTCAACTTAATCCAACTTTTCACCTCTTCTTCTTACTTTACTTTCTTTTCACTTCACCAACTATATTAAAGACACATGGCAACGCTGCACAATTTGATTTTGTTTTCACACCACTTTAACATAACTTCCGTTAAATTTGCTTAATATTCTTTGTTTTCACAAATTTTCAATTTCTTTGTGCGCCCAACTAGCACTTGGGCTATGCTTCCGCTCACTTCGGCATGTGGCTTAACAGTCGCCAAACGGACTCGTTAGAACTGCGCACATTTATTCGTTTAAGTTTCGCGTAATGTTTTTATTTTAATTATTTTGCTAACCAAACTTCCGGCGCCGCCGTCTAATAGCACTCAACTAACTTTTAGCAACTTTTTTCTCTGTAGCACAAGCGGCTAACTAGCTTGAAGACTGACTGAAATCGAGTGGCGTTGCAGTACTACTGATAAAAATACATACACAAGTCTATAATGCGGTCGCGAGCAGTGGTGAGCAGTAAAAGTGCAGTGAATTGCTGGAAATGGTTACATTCAAACATTTGTATGAGCTTTTAATTACTAATTTTGAGAGGTTAGTTTCTTGTTGATAAACAATTTGATAAATTTATTAAAAAAAAATATTAAATTTTTAATATTTGTAAGTAACTTTCTGGACCATTCTTACAGTTCTGTGATCTGTTCTACAGCGTACATGAAATTTTTCTAAACAAATTAAACTGATTTAATATTACTTCGTCTAACTTGAGTTCGGAATTAGAATCATTAAAATCCAAAAAAGAGCTGAAAAGTCTTTTTCAAAGCAGTTTCCTCTCCGTGAGGAAACGTAGACCATAAGAAAACTTTGTATTGAGATTTGGTGCTATTAATAATGCGGTTTTCAATAGGGATGCTACAAAAGTTGACCCATAGGAACTGCTCTTTTGACATTTCTCTTCAGTAAGGTTACCATTTTAGCGTGGAAAGATATATGATCCAACAACGAGTCGAACTTACGAAAATTTACTACCGAAATTCGGAGTCAGTGGCTTCAAGTTTATGAGCGCTACGTCCAATTTATGGTCTTCATAATCGTCCTGTCAGATCAACAATTAAACGTCTAGTGAACACATTTGAATCTACAGGCACAGTAAGAAATGTTCCTGAGGCAGTGAAAGAAAGAAGTGTCCGTAGTGTCGAGAATATTGCTGCCGCTAGCGCATTAATTGAGGAAGACCTAAAACAGTATCACACCTGTCGTTCTCAAGCGTTGGGTATCTCTTTGGCGAATTTTGCGAAAAGATCTTGGTCTATGTCCTTTCAAAATCAAATTCACACAAGAACTGAAGCCGCTTGACCACCAGAATCGTCGTATGTTCGTGAATTGGGCTGAGCAACAACTTGAAGAAGACCCGGATTTTCATCGAAAAATCATCTTCAGTTACGAGGCTCATTTCTAGCTGAAATGGCTTTGTCAATAAGCAAAACATGCGTTATTGGTAAGGCAGCAATCCACATGTACTCCATGGGTCACCATACAATGCTAATTTTTGGCCCGAATTGGTTGGTATGGACTTGGACAATATGTGGTTCCAACAGGACGGCGCCACAGGCCACACAGCGAATGTCACAATCGATTTATTTCTAAATAAAAATTGATGCTGCCAACTGATCAGTCACTCACTGCAATTTTTTTTCACACAACTGTGACCTGGCGAATACATTGTATGTGTAATAATTTGATAAAAGTGTCATATCAAAGCCAAATGCTTTGTCGCCGCTCTTTCGATGTATGAATCTTACATAAAGAGTTCTACAAGACTTCGAGTAGCAGCGTGAGGGCAAATATAAGAGTTTGTAATCGCAGCGCCTTCTGGCAGCTCTTCTCGGAATCGAACCTACATATGAATGTCTTTCTAGAATTGCGGTAAATAATTTGTGCGCTTACTGATAAGCGAAAATTATTTATGTGCAGGCGAACCTACTAGTCGAGCTACATATATCGACGTGGTTGCGGGTTTATCTGATACGAATGTATGTGTATGGTGTATATCTTATAATTGGCGTCGGTGGGATGTCGTGGCTCTTGCTTCAGTACTTACAATATTTACTTGGTTACTATTTCTTGTTTTTGTTTAATTTTGAATTTTTGGAACACATAAGTATATATGCATTTACTTATACATATATAAACCTCTTTCACGCCAAGTTAAGATAAAAACGGTAGCAATTGGAAACGCTACATTTTTTATCTTCCAAATAAAAAGCGAAGCGAGCTTTCGTATTAACAGGAGCTAGCTTCTGAGAACTCAAAAATCGTAAACAGCTAAAGTAGTGCTCAGATTATGCACTCTCGTCATTCTTAAACAAATTCTTAAATAGTATATTGGCAAGGAACTTCGGATTCTTTACTGGAACTTATTATATTATAATAGCCTAGGAGACATTGGTTTCTGAGTTTGACTTGCAAACAAGTCAACAATCATCGGAATGGAGGAAAAAAACGAGACAAAAAAAAAGGCCGCCACTCAAAAAGGAATGCGATGCTCATTGCTTTTTTCGATAGTCGTGGATTGGTTTAGCATTAATTTGTCAATAAGACCGTCGAAAACTATCGAAACCGCCGGAATTGTGTAAGAACAACTCATGGGTTTTGAACTATGATAATGCACGATCGCATCGAGCTATGATTGTGACCGAATTAAAAGCCCAAAACGCAATAAATAACATTGATCAACCACCCTTTTCACCAGATTTGGCTCCGGGAGATTTTTTCTTGTTCCCAAACTGGAATTGCCGCTCCGTGGAATCCGTTTTCTGTCGTTCGAAGAGACAAACCAAATTCGCTGAAGGAGCTGAAGGTCATCCCAACAAGTGCTTATGAAAAGTGTTTCGAGGACTGGAAAAATCTTTGGCATAAGTTTCTTATATCTGGTGGGGATCACTTAGAAGGCGACAAAATAAATACCGATCAATAATTAAATATTTTGCGTTTTGTTTACAATTTCCGGATGCCTTTTTGTCACAGTGTTTAATAGCAATAAGTTCTTAGTTTTCGCCTTCGTCTTTACTCTTCTGAATGTGGTTATAAATTTCTTTCGGTTTTGAGCTATTTTTTTAAATTTTGTATTGAGCACCCATTTGATCATTCCCAACTGGCACGGTATTATCTCTACGGCCGAATCGTCTGAATATTTTCCTGCCCTGACCAACTTGCTTGCTTTCTCGTTGCCGAAAATGGAATTCCCAACTTACGGCCAAGTTAAGTTGACGTACTAGTGAGCTCAAAGCATTTCTACATTTGTTTACTACGCTGGAATAGATTTTTGGCGACGACAAGGCTAGTGTCGCTTGTATGGATGGTAAATGGTCGCACACTGTATCCTTCCGTGGTTACTCAGTAGAACCAACTCATGGGTCTTCTCCATGCTAGGTTCTGTTATGGGATTGGAAGATGCTATTTGAGTTTGGTAGACGGCAAGAGATAGTGAAAAATATCAAGATACTCGATGTATAAGCCGTCCCTATACCGCAGTTAATTTTGAACCCGTCGGAATAGATTGAAATCTTATCCACCTACCCTACTAAAACTCACCACCATTTAACTCTAGAGGGAACTCCAACCTGTATGTAACTATTAAAATCCAACCCCTTCCAAGGCAATTTGATCTTGAAAGAGGGTCAAGTACGCGTTGATGACATAACACGTCTAAGACAACATTAATTGATGATCAACACGTCAATAAAATAAAGGAGTTTATACTTGAGAATCTATGATTCACAGTCAGAGATCTTACTCAAGGATCAGCGAAAACCGTTTTAAGGGTTACTTGGGTCTAAGAAAAGTGAAATCACGATTGGTTCCAAAATCACTGCGATGGATTAAAGTGCGAAACCATGCTTTCCAATAACCAGGATGTCATGAAACATTACTTCCGAAGAGCCTTGGATCTTGTTTACGACTCGGGAACAGACGATTAATCGGCCGAATATCATGGCAAAGATGAAGCCGAAAAACCACGTCAAAGCAGGTCAAAGATCAAGGTTATGTTAACAGTTTTCTTCGATTATAGAAGTGTGAGTAACCACGATTTCTTTCCGATCGGCCAAACTATCAACAAGGTATACTATTTAAGTGTTAGGCGTCGTTTGGACGAGGCTATTTGTAAAAAGAGAGCGGAATACCGACAACTTCTGGTTTTAGAACCACAATAATGCACCGTTGCATGCCTCATTGATGCTTCGTGAGTTTTACGCCAAAACAATATCATGCCGCTACCACTATTTTCGGCTGGTTTAGCTCCGTGTTACTGATTATTTAGCAAACTTAAGCAGCCGCACAGAGAAACCGTTTTGAATTAATTGAAGGCAATGAACATGAAACGCTACGTTCATGGGAGGATATTTCGGAAATTGACTTTAAAAACTGTTTCGAGGATTGTAAAAAGACGGGCACAAGTGCATAGGGTCTAGGGAAGGACGACATAGATTTTAAAGAATAAATTATGACACCTGCAGCGTCTTAAAAGTAAGTTTAATGCTTTCTCTACACAACAACAGCACCTCGAAGCTGATGTCAAGCTCATGAATACATATACCATTTTGCAATTTTCTTTAATCAGATCCGAAAAGTGACCCGCACGGTCATAATGTATGTAAAAGAGTATATGAGGGTTCTATGCCGGTTTTGTGAGCTCTATACACTTATATATCTTTAATTAGTAATTTCACAATGTTCTTAATGGTTGTGAGATGAATCTAGCTTTTCTTCAGCTTTCATTTAGGATACAGTTGATGGAGTGGAACACAAGCTAAAACTGGCTTTTGAAAAGTAAGTGAAGATCTGATTCATGAATGGTATTCAGAAGCTTTTTTAGCTGATGCATGAGATCCTTTCGAACAAACTAATTTTCAAATTACTTTTCACTGCCTCCCAAACTTTCGTTTAAGATAAAAATTTAATGCTTCCTAGAGTTCGGCCATTTTTACAAGGTATGACAATTAAGTAATGAGACTGATTCCTTAAAAACCGTATATTTGAAAATTATTCTACAACTCTGCCATCCCCTTCAAAGTAGTCCCCTTGGGCAGTTATACAGCGATTCCAGCGCGTTTTCATGCTTCCTAACATTTCTGGAACGCTTCGACTGGGATGTCCACGAGTACCCTCCTCACGGCCACCTGGATGTCCGTAATCGACTCAAAATGGGTTCCTTTGGCCACCGATTTTGTTTTAGGAAACAAAAAAGTCACAGGGTGACATGTCGGGCGAATAAGGCGGCTGTTGCAACACGGCGATCCCTTTAGAGGCCAAATACTGGGACACGCTGAGGGCGGTGTGGCACAGCGCGTTGTCGTGATGAAGTATTCAGTTACGAGCGATGTCTGGGCGCACCCTGTTGACTCGTTTTCGCAATCTTTCGAGTACTTAGCAATAGTAGACTTGATTCACAGTTTTCCCCGGTGGAACGAATTCTTTGTGGACGATTCCACGGCTATCAAAAACGGCAATAATCATCGTTTTCACCTTCGACTTGTTCATGCGAGCTTTTTCGGTCGGGGGGCGCGCGGAGACAACCATTGTGAGCTTTGGCGTTTGGTTTCCGGGTCTAAGAGCACTATCACCATACACCCTTACAATTTTAGCGCACGTTTCCGAAGCTGTTTTGCGCAATCTGACGCAAAATTTTATCGTTTTTCCATTTTCGTGACGATCACTACCAACCACGTCTACTCAACTTGACGCAGCAGACGAACTAAATAAGCTAGAGCGATGGTTTATATATCAATGGAGAGGGGAGGGATGCCGGAAAAAGAGAAAAGTCACAGGTTTACCACAAGCGCAGCAATAAAATCAGTCTCATTACTTAATTGTCAAACCACGCAGTACATCTGCACAAGAGAGTTTTTTCAGATAATAAGAAAATTTGCGGCTCGCAACTCTCAGCTGAAATATCGCAAATAAAATTCAAAATTAATGATCGCTGCGCGACGGTTTAATCAGTCCGTTTATCTCGCCACTTAGCTGTACACAATCCAGTTAGAAGCGCCCAAAGCTTCGCCTGTATCGCTTTAATAAAGTGAAACGGTATTTAATTAAATTCCACTAAATTTCCACTTAACAAAGCTTTTAGCAATTTCTCCGCTGCCAATCAAGTCAGAATTACCGTCAATTAAAAGCAGCAAAGCGGCGAGACTAAAGCACCACCAAACATTAATTAGCAGCGAACGAGACAGGAGAGCAGGTACTATGTTTTTTACAACAACAACTGTGTAATGGCGAAAACAACTAGCAGCAATCGGTAGCCGCTAACGAACATTAGATTGCAGATATACATACATGTAGCTAAATAAGTAGCATGTGACATGAGGCATGTTGCATGTTGCAAGTTCTAACTAGTTGTAATTTTCTAACTAGAGGCATTTAAAGCAGCGTGGCTGGTTAGAAATGAAGGAAATTAAACAAAAAAAAAATATATAAAAAGAAAACTGAAGAAAAGAAAAGCGTCTACGAAAAGTTGCAAGACAAAGTAATCAAGTGTCTGCGAAGCCGCTTCTTATGTAGACATTTACATATATGTATGTAATATGTACATATAAAAGCGTGGCATTGTGAAAAGTCAGAGGAAAAATGGGAAGCTGTTGGAAATTCGCAGAAAAGAAAGCGTGGCAGTGCTACAAATTCCTAACTTGCAACAGCTAAGTGGCAGCTTTGTTGATGCTGTCTGCTATCGAATTGTTTTTATTTGTAAAGTTACTGTTGACATTTCGTTTAGCGTAAGCACAACAGTTGCTCCTCTTTTCCTTCGTATACATATATATACATAATATATGTCTGCGTGGCAACCATGCAACAAAAACCAACAGTGCGAATTAAGAAAGCTATCAAGCAACAAAAATAAGCTGGCAGCTATTACAGGCAACAAACAACGGTAGACAGCAAAAGGCAACGGCAACGGCAGACAGCTAATGTGGCAACTTTTAACGGCAGCAGCTGTCAACTTGCCGCAATCAAGACTCCAAACAACGCAACAACAACAACGCAACAACAACAACGCAAACCGAATTGCCCAACAGCGACATCCTACGAAATCGGCGAACCGATCGATGCGCTGGCAAGTAGTGCGGTGACCCATCCACAGCTGCGGTCCGTCTATGCTGTTATTGCTGTACTCTGTACTGGTTGTTGTGGTGTACTTGCAACAACCAGCCACTTGCCACACTTGTTTGGGATTTTTCATTTTTATTTAGGAGAAAATCATACCAGCCATAAATGTTGAAAGAGAAGATGCAACCGCGGCTATAGACATACATAGGTGGACATACATACAACAATGCATATAATACCTATGTTCATATACTCTTTTAGCTGTTGTGTTGGCATAGCGTACGCGTGAAGCTTAAGTGTGTATCGTAGAAATTGGTTTCAAAGAAATTGGCGAAATTCACAGCTAAGCCAATGCATGCCTTTCTCATTTGTTGCTAAAGTATTTTCGCGCTTTGCCGGCGGTCACTTTTGCTTGCGGAATCTGCGTAGGCTCTGAACCGAAAGTCAAAGAGCGAGCCATAGCGAACCGCAACTCTGTGCTTTCATATCAGCAACACATTTACAAATAATGAAATGTTTGCATATTAATACGAAATATTATGATTACCCAGCGGTAAAATATTTGAGAGAGCCGTCTTCACGAAACTAAAAAGTCTCAAATGAAAGTCTTCATGCTTTAAGCCGCTTTCAAATGTCTAAAGAACAGAGGCGGAAAGCCTCTCGAAAAGGTTCGGAATGAGTTCATCCGCCTTATGGCACATTTTGTGGAAGAATTTTTGTTTCGGGCTCGCAAAGTCCAATTCACGCACGAATTGAAGGCGGACGACAAAGAAGTGCGTCGCACTTTCGGTGAATGGATTCAAAACGGTATAGAGACAGATCCCTATTTTTACAGAAAATTTGGGACTAAAATCGCCAGCTGCCGCAATCCTTTGTGAGGTCACGTCAGTTATACATACTAAGCTCAGACAGGTCGCTAGGGTAATTGTGAGAAACTTAGAGCGATCTGCTTCTCAATTGTCTACCGAACCCATTGTAGCATCTCAAGAGCTATTTCGAGTTTGATCTTCAAGCTTAGATTATTGCTGTAATTTATGATGGTTTTGAGATATGTATATAAAGTCCTTAACTTTTTAAAATTTGTAGCTACCAACAGTGAGGTAGTTCCCAGGACGAGAGGTAGGTTTGTATGTGGCCTCCGGATACTTTTCCTGCCCTCGCTCACTAGAAGACCAACTCTCTTTCGCTTCTTTTTCGAGGCTTGAAAATACTGCGTAGACGAAACTTTTGGTACCGCCTACGATGTCAAGATCATCAGTAGCATTGTACTTTTAGAGCAGACAGAGCTGAAACGAGAATCACTCTGTCTAAAGCATCGTTTGCTATCGAATGGTTCGATGAGATTCTCCCCGATTATAATGGGACTGATATTTGAAAATCAGAAATTTACTTTCATTGTTTTTTAGTAGTGAATATCTTCACGTTTGGAGTAATGGTAATTCTCTACCCATCGCTTAGGCGCCGTTACATCTTTAAGTCTCTGTTTGCTGTAGCTCTGTGGGCAGAGGGAATCATTGGTTCATATTTCTACAAAAATGAAGAGTGTTATAATATCGTGGGACTGTGGCTTGGCCCCCAAGGTTGTGTTATCTTTTGTGGAGTTATGGGAAGCCGCTAGTCTGAGCCGATAAGTCCGAGTCGATTGACGTTTTCGAAGAGAATGTTCGGTTCGTGCTGACCAATTGTTGCAAAAAGTGGTCGAAACTTGAGCCCGTCGGCTGGAGTTTATTCCACCCAGCCGCGACAGTCATTGGTTCGAAATCAATTTAAAAGCAATTTTTTGACCATTACATTAAATTATATACAGATTATTCCTTCTTGAAGACCACATGTCTGAAAAAACTCTCTAAATTTTATTATATATATATTTTTGATAGTAAAAAAATTGAATTCGGGAACATTTTTAAATTTTTTTTAAGAAAAATTTAATGTAACAGTGACTCATTTCATTTATAAAAGTTGTAGTGTCTTGTCATTGGAATCTGGTACACCTATAAGACACAGATCTTTAACAAAAAGATGTTCTTTAACAGATTTTCTGTATACAAAAATCTACTTACGTTAACTATTACCTCATTGATCTGAAATTCACCAGTCTTGGGTGAGTCTACAAGCAATCTGGTAATTCAGCTTGTCATCTACATGAACTCGTGTGTTTGCTATACTCGTATATGGTCACTTTGGCGATTATCGCCACCAGCACGCTTACTAACACCAAAAAATGTAAACAAAAAGAAAAGCAAATCTCTACATGTACGAGGCGCTGCTCTCCTCTTCCAATTGCAAATCAAAGTGTAGGAAATTAAGTGAAATTAGTAGATAGCCAAGAGCGTTAAGCAGTCAGCCGCCTGAAGCTGGCAAATAATCATAAAACGTGTCGACCGTGAAATTTTTAATCAAAGCTTGGCGCAAACATACAAGTACTTGCCACAGTCTGTATTTACACATATGTACATATAGTACATACATACAGGGTAGGCCATTTAAAGTTGACCCATTTGTTTGTTTGCCAAAATTAAGGCGTCGCGGATAATCAGCTGGGTTTAGTTTTTGTGCCATTTGAATTTTATATGGAAACATCTTCAAATCTTTATGAATTATGCGTCGGAGAGTGGTGCGAGAGATGTCTAATTCCTGAGAGCGGCGATAACTCGATGTCGATGGAGTCTCCTCAATACTGGCTCGTACAGCTTCGATATTTTCATCAGAACGTCTTGTGCGTTGTCTGGATGCATGACTGGCATTACTGAGATTACCGGTGTTCACAAATTTTGCGTGTAAAGACTTAATTGTGTTCTTAACTGGAGCACTTTTCACTTTATTTTTTTTGCGAAACGCAGGTTGAGTTAACACAATTGAAAAGTTATTTTGAATATAAAGCTGAACAATTTCAGCGCGTTCTTTTGGAGTGTACTGTTCCATGGTATAAATTGTCTTCGAATGACGCTTCTAACGCGGTATGACATTAGCCGATTTGTCAGCGCTGTTAAAAGTTACAGCGTTGCCAGATGGGTCAACTTTAAATGGCCTACCCTGTATGTATACGCTCGTAAGTAGCACAGAGTGCAATTACGGCAATAAATGCTTCAGCGCATCTCCGAAGAAAAACGATGTTGGGAAATTAAAAGAAAATTTGCGAAAGCGAAATGTGCACATCCCGCATGAGAGCACGGTTGGCCTGGATAAGTTTAGTGTGTGAATTCGATTTGCATTAGGAAATGATGATTGCGAATAATTCGTGATATCAGTAGTTATAAAAGTGGGTATTTAGTGCATACATAAATACCGGAAGCTAGACGGAACATTTCGAGATTCAAATATGAGTTTGGAAAGTTTAGAGAGATTGCTATTTTATCAGTAAAACTTTCACTCGCAAGCTTTTTCCACCATTGTTTCCAACGTTTTTCTTGGTTGTTACGTTCTAGGATATATGCAGTGCTACACATCTTTGGGTTATTGAATATATTTCTAATAACTACTGTAATAGGGTTACCAGATAAATATGGAATTATTTAAATAGTAATGTAGGAAACATCCTAATTTTCCCCAGAAAACATTTCAATGTTTATTTTACAAGTTTTTTTTTTTAATTGTCATATTGCTGAATCAGGTGGCAACCCTCAACCAAAATAGTTTCACAAAATTGTGATATATAGTATTTCTTTCTTATTCTTTTTATAAGTTTATTCTTATTGTAACAATATTTGAACAGGTGGCAACCCTTTTTAAAACTATATTTTTATTTTTTTCTAAGTTTATCTAAAGGTATTCACATTGAAGTGTTTTTATCTTATTAAATTTTCGCTTTAAGAACTTCAAACAGGTGGCAGCACTGCTCAGAAATATTGCTTCCAAAGATTTGTCATACTTAAATTTCATTCCTGTTATCAAATAAACGTTTTCTTTGAAAAAAGAGTTCAACTGGTACTATACTACTTAAAAAACTTGAACTGCTACTTAAAAGAGTTGAATTTCTTCGAAGTTTTTCTGAAGATCCTCAAATTGTAGTGTTCTTATATTATAAAATTTTTGCTTTACGAATTTCAAGCAAGCCGCAACCCTGCTCAAAAGTATTTCCTGCCACGGTTTTTCATTTTAAAATTTCATTGCTGTTACCAACTTATTTTTTTTTTATTTTAATTTCAACAGGTGGCAATTCTATTTAAAAATATTTTGATATTTAATTTCTAAGTTTTTCTATCGATTTAATATTGCAGTGTTTTTACTTCCTTAAAATTTCGATTTCCGAATTTCAAACAGGTGGCAACCCTCCTCATAAGAATTTCCCCAAATATTTTAAATTTTCAATTTGCATTATTTTACTTTTTTGTCAATTTCATTATATTGCAAAAAAATTTTAACAGATGGCATCACTCTATAAAATTATATTTTTATATACATTTTATAAGTTTTTTAAAGGTGTTCATATTATTAAATTTTTGCTTTACGCATTTCAAACAGGTGGCAACGGTGTTCAAAAGAATTTATTCAAATTAAGTCAAGTTTAGATTATTTTAGTTTCTTTGTCAATTTTTTTTTTGTTTTCTTGTTTAATTTTTTATTGTTATCAATTTATATTGAAATGAAGAGCTGGCAACTCTATTTCAAAATATATTTTGATATTTATTTTATAAGGTGTTTAAAGATCTGCATAACGTAGTATTTCCATCTTATAAAGTTTTTACTTTACAAATTTCAAACAGGTGGCAAGCTTTCCAAATTGCAGTAGTTTATTTTTCTTTTGTTAATTTTTGTTATGTTTATTTAGGTTTCATTTTTTTCAATTTAATTTTATTGTATAACATATTTGAACAGGTGGCAACCCTGTTTAAAAATATATTTTGTAATTTTTTTTCTAAAGACCTTAAATGTTTTAATCTCATTAAATTTTCGCTATACAAATTTCAGGGATTGCCATCTGATTCTTCGCAAAAGAATTTCTCCAAATTTATTAAGCTTGCAATTTGGAATATTTAATTTTCATTTAATTTTTTTGATAATATTTGTTTTTTTTTTATTTTCGTTTCATTATTTTTGTCGATATAATTTTATTTTAAAAAGTTTAAACAGGTGGCAACGATCCTCAAAAAATTTTTTTGATAATTTTTTTAAGGTCTTAAAATTGTAGTGTTTTATCTTCATTAAACTTTCTCTATACAATTTTCAATGGTTGCCACCTGACTGTTTTAAGAAAAATTTCTCCAAATATATTGAACTTTAAATTTGCATTATTTTTTTCTTTCACTCCAATTTTCTTTTGTTTAAATTGCATAAATGTTCTTTTATAAATTAATTTGGCATTCTGAAAATAAACAGGTGGCAACTCTACTCAACTACCAAATGTTAACACAAACCTCTTTACTACATAGTTTGTATATTTAAAAAAAAAACCGACTTAAAATTTACAACCTTTTCACCTGCAAATATACGCATTTACCGTTGAACTATGTATCAAAAAATAATTATGCAAATATTTATGTATGTATGTATTTAAAGCTCATCAATTCTTCCGAATAAATGGCTGTCCTGTCTCTAATAATTTTCAATATCAAATTACAGCTCTCGCGACTGTCACGCATCGATTACTATATATCCGGCAAGTGACCGTTAATTGTCAAACTTGTTGGGCAAGTTGCAATAAATTCAATTTCGTATCGAAGAGAGTAGTTTCATCGTTTTGCTGGGAGAAAAAAAAAACAAATATTTATGCGCCAACTGCACCGTTATGCCAACAAACAAACATGTTATGGCTTGGCTGCAGTCCGACTAAAATGAACGACTGCCCGACATGTCTATGGCCAGTCAATGACGTCTTCAGTGGCAAGATGCCCTCGAACGGAGCAATCAACTCGGTGGCGAGCATCAGCGCCTGGCTGCCTGCCTGCCTTGTTTGGTGGCAATCAAAAGCCGTTAACTCTAGCGCTGCTTTGCTAGCGGTCAACATAACGGTAGCGATGGAAATAATTACAACGACAGCTTGCGACTGGCTGGGAACGGGATGTGCAATTGTATATTTATTTGTATGTATGTATGTGTGAGTAAGTATGTTTGTCTGTCTTCGTCAACATATATTTACAATATAAATGAATTCATTTGGAAAACTAACCGTTTAGGCAATTTAATGAACGCCGAAAGGTGAAATTTCATGGGAAACAATTTTCAGCAGAAAATCATGAAATTTATAAATGAAAGTTTTCATTTTGATCTTGCGAAAGCAGGTTCAAATTTTGTTCCATTGGCGAAATTAGCGTCATATGTTGCCTTATGATTGCCAAAACAAATCCCCAATCTCACAAAAATCACGCTTAATCTTTTGGTAATGTACTTCAGAAAAGCTAGCCACAATATCCTGGCGGTAGGAGGAAGTCATTTGCATACATCCAAACACGCAAATATACATATATGTATATACAAACACACATCTAAGCCTACGTATACTTACACACATACATATACACTCGCAAGTTGCACTAACGGTTTATTAGATCAGCTGAAAGTTGTACGAAAATGAGTTTGTGTGTACTATATGAGTACCCATATCTATGTTTCTTCTTATGTGTGTACGTATGTATTTATCTGTACTTGCGTGTATAACGGCACATTAGCAGCGGAAATTGCGTTGATGTTGTTGATGCCGTCGTTGATAACAGGCGCCATCTGCCCAAACAGCAACCGTAATAATGGCATGTATATATTTTGTATATGTGTTTGTATATACCAATGCATACACATACATACATACATACATGCATACATATATAGTTATATGGGTAACAATTAGTTCTAATGTTAGCATCAATCTCGGCTGCGCAGCTGCCATCATTTACCGCAACATTTGTGCTCTGATTGATGTGTTGCCGTGTAGTGTGATTACCGGTGATTAGAAATTTGTTTCTGGAGTAATTATGTTACATTTCGATAGCTCACAGAAAATGCCTGTACGCCCTCGTAATAACTGTAAGAGACGCAAAATTATACTCTCTATGATTGGTGGAGCTTTACTAACGTGAAATATCGACTCCTTTCGGGGCAAGCTTCAGGGATGAGGTCTTGAAATTTGCGTTGAGAAACCGACGGGCTCATCAAGTTCAAGCTTTCTATGTTTTTGTTGTTGTTGTGGCGTCAGAAATTGTTCCTGAATAATAGAAAGTAAGGAGTGGTGCCGAGGTAATAGTCCTTGGTGCCGAGGTAATAGTCCTTGGTTGGATAAAAATCCAGGTCCGTTCCGTTTACTTAGAACTGGCTATCGTGGGATTCCTCTCAAGCATAGATTTCACTCCTTTTACAAGAAGTTTATACCGAAGAACCTCAATGTGGTAGCTTTGAGTCAAAATAAACATGTTAAGGATTTTCTTAAAATTCAATTTTTATTTGTAATACCTGAGATATGTGGTATTAACATCTTGACATCCTCCAACTGTACCATTTCGTCAAGCGTTTTTGATTTAATTACCATTAAAGTTTTCCTTGGAGGATGGAGTCATATGTAGAAGTTCACGCAAGTGAGGAGAGTTCTCTCCTTCGTCATTCACTTGGGAGTGGCCAGAAACGATTCTTTCACATATGACTCAAGCAGCTCACGACTTCCGGTCTTTGACCAAGTATCCTCTGGGTAGCCTAAGAACATCCTATTGAAGGCGAGCTAAAGTGAGAAGAGGAAACATCCCCTGCGCAGGGTAGTGCACTAGGTTTGGAACCCGCCACGTAAAAAACGCGCGTAACGAAAACTAATCAACAGCCCCGGACGAGGGACGCCAACGCATTATGGACTACGATTTGAGGGCATGTACCTGGAATTTCCGTTCTCTAAATTGGGAAGGCGCCGCTGTCCAGCTGGTCTACGCTGGTTAGGCCATGTCGTCTGAAAGAATGAAAACATTCGAGCAATGAAAGCATTCGAGGCACTACCCACCAGGGAAGCAGAGGATGAGGAAGGCCTCCACTCCGTTGAAGAGACCAGAAGGAGAAGGGCCTGTCTTCGCTTGGAATCTCCAATTTGCAAATTGCAAAAAGAAGAAACAACCGGAGCGTTGTTGTTAACTCGTCTATAACCTCGTAAGCAGTTTCTACGCCAGTAAAGAGAAATAAAGTTTTCTTTCTGTTTGTTCTGTGAGACCAATTAGCGTGTCTTTTGAATTCTTCTTTGAATGATCCGATTTTTAGAAAGCGTTTCTGCCTCCGTTTGCAATCAAAAATTCCTACCAGGTACGTGATTTGATCCTTAGCGGTCAACTCTACCCCGTTTAGCATCGCGACTTTCCTCCTTATAAAGGGTATCATATCAGTATTGCCGGCGTTTAACTCTTGATTAGCAGCGAGGCGAGCGAATTGCAGTCTCAGTCGATCTACCCTTGGTAAAAGCCTGTTGTGCTTTCGATAAGTTAGGCGAAAGAATCTTGTCCCGAATGTAGGCATCTAAATGCCTTTCGAGTGTCTTAAGAAGGTACATAGTAAGATTAGACCTATTGGTCTATGTATATTATTATTTAGAATAAAGGGGGACTTTTTTGCCCGCCTTTGATATGAATATAACTCTCGCCTCCCTCCAGAGGATGGGGCATGGTTAGACGAGCACCCTATTCCATCAAGGCGACTTCGAACCAAGTTTTGCATGTGAGGGAGGACATGCAATGTAAGACGCTTTATTGAGAATAATTTGAAGAATTATTTATTAAAGGCTCAGTGTTAGGTATATAACCTCTTGACATCCCTTTAATTGGCCAACTAAATAAAAGGGCCGTACAAACCCATGCTTTAAACTACTTCGAGCCGACAAAGTTTGTTTAAGCAATTTGTTCAGTATTATCGCTTACCAACCACCAGAAAGAAGCCGCTTTCCAATGAAAATAAGCAAACTTAGCGCTTCAGCCGACATTCTTTTGTGGCCGCATACTTTTTCACAGTGAACTTTGGCTGCAACTCGACCACATTTGCGCGCCTCAGCAGCCCACTTTGTGCTAAGAGGGTTAAGTGAATAAGCTTACAACGCCAAGCCAAGAAGATTGGAGGCAAAAATGTATATATAAGCTATAGAAAATCCGCTATCAATGCAGGCAAAAGAATGAGAACGACGAGAATGATGCCAAACGGCAGAAATAAGAATGCAGATTTGATAATATATATATATAAAGGTATATACTATATTATGAATGCATACATATGTATGTGTATATATAATTGACTTGTGGGAGCATGTTTGCAATGTCAACACATACACACACTCCCATTAATAGCCGCCTAATACGGCACAAAGTATCATTAACATAAGCGCCTTTCAAAGCACGCACACATTGAAGACAGCAAAAACAAGTGAGACGTCGAAGTAGACCAGTTGGCGACAGCGCTGCCTTCTATAGTGATATAATCAAAATAAAGAATATGGAAGAAGCAATGTGCTTAACCTAATAAAGGCGAAACTATGCGCAAGTATTTGAAGCGTGCCACATGCACCATGTTGCAAGTACTATTTTGAATTAATAGTACTTGAAATATAAACGTTATTGCAGCATATATATAGCTGTAAGCGCTCAACAATGCAAAAGAGCGATTACACGCAGAAATGCATAAGTACACTATATATAAGCTAAAATAGAGGCTTACACACATACATATGTACTATTTATAAAGACATACAAGCTCTTGTTTTATTATATAATATTAGTGTGTGGTTGCGAAACCGATATTTGCCACGCACATGGCTTTAGTGTGTATGCAGATACCTATAAGTGGAAATTAAACAGCATTTTTGAGAAATTTTGAACTGGTCTGAAAGTAACTAGTTACTAGTGAATTTTTGCCAACTTGAAATCTAGATAGAATACCACATTTTGAAATGGTTAATTAATTTTTCTGAAATTTTCTACTGGTCCGAAAACAACTAGTACGTTACTAGTGATATTTTTTAACAACTTGAAATCTACATAGAATAACATGCCAAAATGTGGTTTTCTGATTAGATTTCAAGTTGACAAAAAATACACCAGCAACATACTAGCTGCTTTCGGACCAGTACAAAATTTTCCATAAATTTTTTTTTATTTCCATATTTACATACACACTATTGACATGGGCGTGGCGTTTAAACCTTTAGTAAATCTCTATATTTTTCTTCCGAGTTCTCTAGGTGGAAGCGAACATAACCTCTAATCAGTGATCTAGTTCGGAAGCACGCATGCACCTATTTTAGTCTGCTTAGCTTAGCATATGAATGTACTAGCAATATTATTACCCCTTTCTACCGTTATGCCTCTTACCGTTAGCAATTACGACATGGTTCAAGCGAAATTCCAAGGCATTAAAAAAGTTTAGCAAAAATATGACAACAACGTTTGCAAGGTGTATTTAAAAGTTGGTACGCAGCAACAACAATAACAACTCAGTAGACGCAAGGTGAAGGTTCTTTAATGCAATTTCGTCGCACGAGCAACGCACATGCACACACAGATGCTCGTGGGTGCAAAAACTTACGAACGAAACGAGAGATTATCGTAGATTTTATGCTAAAAGTAGGGCGTGGGGGAAGTATGTGGTAGGGTAGAAAATATTAAAGTATTAAGTGAGGTTAAATGCCTTAAATGCGCAGTAGAGAAATTTAATTTCATGTAAGCTGGTAAAGCAGATTAGAAAATGCACAAAGTTGATGGAATTCGTATTGGCAATTTTATTTAATCCTCAATGTTGAGCAGGAGATGAGAAAATAGCTTTAGTAGGTAGACTAAAAGCAATCGAAGTTAAAAGAATAGTAGTAGTAAAAACAGTTTTGGGCTTTTATAAAATTATAGTATACCTTGCATCATCAATTGGAGAAATTAATGAACAGTCTGCGTGATTGTTAGAAGTTTTGCTTACCTGAAAGCAGAAAAATTGTAAAAACGGTTAAAAATCAGTTAAGTTATTGCTTGTTATTTTTATAAATTACAAAATATTTTGACATTTTAATTTTAAATTTTAACAATCTGGCAACAATTTTTTAGGTATAAAATCAATCCAATTAAAATAAATTTATGCTTGTTAGCACATTTTTTCATAATTCGCTGCTCTTAATACATTTAACTGTTGTAAACACGTGGCAACTCTTTTTGAATGTACTTTCACCTTTTATGAAATTCAGCTTCACAGTTGCATTTTTATAGCATGAGAGGGTATAAGAAAATCTTTGTTTTGATTTTGATTGTTCCGTGTTACAAATTTCATGGCAAACTTAATATATGTACTATGTTCACGGTATAATAAAAACTAATTTTCGAACAGGTGGCAGCTATTTTTAAACCAATTGCATAAATATATTTTTTTGACTAAAGCAACTTACTAGGTCTTATGTAATGTTTCTAAGCCTTAACATTTTTCTACTTATAATTTAAACACAATGGCAACTCTATCGACAAATATGACGGGAAAACTAGTTTTTTAAAATATTTTAATTTTGTGCCCATATTATCAATTTTGTGTTAATTTTCTGAAATTTTATTGAAATTTTTTTAACAGGTGGCAACCTTTAAATTCTTTTCACTTCAGCTTTCTTCAGTTTATTTTTCATTTTTTGAAGCAACTTACTTATGTTATGTTTCTAAGCCTTAACATTTTTCTTCTTATAATTTAAACACAATGGCAACTCTCTTGTAAAAAATGTTCGGAAAAAATCTTTTTTAAAATAATTTATTTGTACGCCCATATTGTAAGTTTTGCGTTAATTTTTAGGTGTTTAATTGAAAAACTGTAAACAGGTGGCAACCCTTCTTAAAACTATTTTCATTTCAGCTTGTTCAGTCTAAGATCCAATTTTCTGCATTTTATAGTTTTAATACGAAAAACTTATATTGGAACCTTTTGAGCTTCATGGCAAACTTACATATATATGTATGTATTATGTGCACGATACAATTAAAACAAATTTTCGAACAAGTGGCAGCTAATTTTAAACAAATTTCATAAATATATATATTTTTTAATTTAAGCAAATAACTAGGGCTTATGCCATGTTTCTGAACCTTAAAATTATAAAAGTAATCATTTAAACACATTGGCAACTCTGTCAAAAATATGTCCGAAAAAAAATATTATTTAAATTATTCTACTTTGATATTCATATTGTCAATTTTGCGATAATTTTGAGGAATTTAATTGACAAAAGTATAAACAGGTGGCAACCCTCTAAAAATAATTTTCATAAATTTTCCCATAACGTAATAACATTGGTGGAAAATATGCCTCAATGTTTCAAAAATTATTTTTTAGAACTCTATCGAATTGCTAGTCTCGATTCCAAATTTTTTCTTATGCAATCTTTAAATTTTTGACGCGAAAGTATTAGTTTATTAGGAACTTCACGCCCTCTCCTGCCTTTCCTTCTCTTTCTACTTATCTCTGATACTCTCTCTCTTTCTATATCCTTCTCTCACCTTCTCTCACTTTCTCTCTCTGCGTATATCGTACTCTCTCTATTCTTCGCATGACATAAATTTGCGCATGGAAGAGTACATATCTATCACAAGATCAGGGTCAAGAGAGAAAATTACATATGATTTTGCCCCTATAAGAGACTTATATTTTGCACTTCGTGCTTAAATTTTTTTTTTGCAAGAACAAGCAGGTTTTATATTGCGGACTGCGCTCCGAACTCGCTTAACACAAAAACTGCTTTCCAACATTAATTTTGTTGAAAAAAATCTCCCCAGCGTCAGCTGTTAGTTTGTATGAAGTGTTACGGTATTTGGCTTCTCAACTGCATTTGTGGTATTTAATGGCGACTAAGCCGTTGACTAACTTGTTTTCACAGACTTCACACACGCACAAACTTACCGGCTCACGCACGTGCACCAGCACATTTGTTGCAAAAGCCACTTTGCACTAAATTCACCACTAATTGCAATGTCGGAATTATTCACTAGCCTGAGCGCGCGTCCCGAAGTGTAGTAAATGTAGCGTCACAACAATGCAGCGGTCGGAGCGCCTCAAGGGTGTTGCAGTTAGAGCGCTTGCTACACAAGTACACCTGTATATAATAGTACAAAGTCCCACGTGTGTTTGTGTGTGTGTTTTTGCACACAAATCGCAGTTTGCTGACCCGAAATGTGCAATTTTCGACGTAATTCGACAAATATAGTCTGTATTTTGGCTGCTGCGCTTACTAAAGTTAGAGTTTCCGTTTTTTTGCACTGCTTCGCTGTTTGTGGCGACGAGTTTCAATTGCATTAAACAGAAAAATTTATTTTTCGGTGATTTGGCTTTTGCAGCGCTTCGAATACGCTCTAAGCGCGGCAATTGCTTTCACTTTGTGCTTGTTTTAGGTCGTATTAAGTGCAGGTGGTGTATGGTAGTGTTGGTTTTCGGAAGCACCGGTGCGTATGAGTGACTTAAATTTTGACGAAATTTTTTAATGGTTGAATTTTGGACTTTAGCATCATTCAATTACATACTTAAAGCTTAGACGAGTAGCTGCGAATGTTTAAATACCGACGAAGGATATGTGGTCGCCGTAGTAGAGGCGCAGTGATGTTCAAGTGACCGATTATTTGACCAAAAATCACATTTTAACCATTAACCACTCCCCGTGTTCACCTGATATGGCACCGTGCGACTTCTTCCTTTTCGGAAAAATGCATTTGCCAATGAAAGGAAAGCGTTATGCAGACGTAGAGGTCATTCAAAAGGCTTGCACCGGCATCTAGCGGCCACACCGGCCAACGAGCTAAAACACTCGTTCGACATGCTTTTGGACCGTGCAAAAGGCTGTATTGAAGCATAAGGAGACTATTTTGAATAAAATAAATTGATTTTGCCGAAAAACCCATTTGCTCTGTTTTTTTTTTGTTTTTGAAAAGTCCTGTTTACTTTGAAACGCTCCTTGTATAAATCGAAGCTAGGAGGTAAGGTTAAAGGAGGAGTCTTTTGTGAGGAGCTTTCATTGTGGTGTTTTTCAGGCAGTAAACATCCAAGACTCTATAGAAAATATATAAAAGATATCAGCATATTGAGCTGAGTCGATTTAGCCATGTCCATCTATATGTCAGTCTTTCTGTATGTGTGCGAGATAGCGGTCTGAAATTTTGCATACTCTTCTTATCCCAAAGCAGCTACTCATTTGTAGGAATCGCTGATATCGGATCACTATGACAGCTATACAAACTGGTGGATCAAAATTTATCCCTTGTATGGTAAACTTTTACATTCCACGAGATATCTCCACGAAATTTTGTAGGGATTATTTTCTAAGGCCACGGCACAGTCTTTGAAGAATTTGTTCAGATCGAATTACTATAGCATATAGCTGTCATATAAACTGGTTGATAAAAATGTAAAACCAGAATCCATAGTTTTTCAAAGAAATGGCACAATCTCCGAAGAAATTGTTCAGATCGAACCACTTTAGCATATAGCTGCCATACAAACCGACCGATCCAGATCAAAATTACGATTTTCTATAATTTCATAATTTCAGCTAAAGATTACCATAAATGCTCATTTTTACTAAATCTGCCAGCATCAACTTGAAGTTTTTTTTAATTACTTGTTAACCTTTTTCTTCACTGAAAATAATTTCTACTTTACTCAGCTCAAAACATGTCCTCACTTAAAAGTCTTTCACACTTAAATGAGAGCACGTGTTCATGTTGGCGTTGGTAAAAATTACATTTACAGATATTTGCAGCAGCCACGTGACAACCGACAGAATGCTATGCAGCTGCCTACCTGTTCGCAGGACACAATCTGAAACAATCTGAATTAAAAAAGCTTTATTATAATTATGAAATGAGCTACATGACAGCACAAGTGAGCTGGACGTTCAGCTTGATTACTACATTTTGTAGAGCATTAATGAAAAGCACGAACACCCCGCGTTTGGCGGGAAATCATAGCGTACCAGAGGGACGTGTTATTTCAGTAGGTTACGTATACGCCACGTCGGCTGTTAGTGTAATGTAAATTGGCTGCAGTTTCGTGTGGGAGTTGCAAATTGTTCAAAATTTCGTAATAATTTTAGTTTGGAAACTATGTTTTTGTTTAAATTTTACTACACTCGGTGGTTTTTTATGACGGCACTTCCACTTAATTGTGTGCTTTACACACACTAAAACTGTTAGCTGTTATGGGGGGTCGATTAACCCAGCAGTAGAGAATGGAAGTTTTTTTTTAAAGAGTTTGCGGCTCTGATCGATGCCAGTCATTTTCAGTACCAATTGACAGTGTGGAATGGAGACACTAACCACCTTGGTCGTATTGGAGACCCATCTAAAAACTCTGTCGAACTTTGGATCCATCACCCGGTTACAATGCAACTCCACATTCAACTGACAAAGTGTTATTCCTTCCGCATTCGGATTTTTAACACAGCCACCACGATACTCCGCAAGGGATCAGTCCGAATGAACAGGATTGGAGCGAACACAAAGAGCTCCTGCTCCCCGTGGTAGCGGAATTAGGTCTCCGGTCAGACCTCGGAGTCGAAACTACTACCAGTTGAGCTTCCATACTGCTCTGGACTGGTGACCTACACGCACATAACACGCACATACAATTCACATAAGAAGTTGACCCTAATCCTCAGTTAAACGCCTTCACGTGAAAACGACTCTAACTGTTCGGCATTCCAACCAGTGGATATCACACCGCTTATATCTAAACGTGCATCCGTTCAGCTAATCCCCATACCACCCAGATCCCTAATCTTCTGGTACATCGGGCATTCAGTCCAAGTCGGCCGCATAAGCAAAAAGTTGCCTCTGAAGCAAAAATTTATTCAGAGGTCTATGCCACGTAAGCAGAAATTCCAGACTCAAGCAAAATCCGGGTTACCTTCAACAAACTCAACGTCCCGAATGTACTCATAAATCACTCGACCGTTAGGACTATTGTCCTAGTGGTCTTGCCACCTACACCTGACCCTATCATTAATATCCTGCTCTCTAAATATCCCTCTCTCTCCACATCATCAACGGAAATCCACATATATACAGAAAAGCGGACGGACAGACATACAGAGACCCGATTCGTCATGCTGATCATAAATATTTACACTTCGTCGAGTTTCTGACGTTTCCTTATGAGTGTCGCAGGCATCGTGTAAAACTCAGTTTACTCTGATCAAAGAAAAATATTAATCGAAGCCAGAAGAGGCTTCTAAAATAAAAATGTTGTCATATAGCATTTTGATTTAGATCAGTTTAGTTTGTATGATAGTTATATGCTGTGTAGGTCCGATCTGAACATAATTTATAAACAGTTCAATAGCGATTACTTTTCTACTAGACCAGTATTAGTTATTGTGTGACTAGTTTTCATAAAACGAAATAATTTTATGGCATAGAGGACTAAACTGTACAAATTTTACAACCAATCAAATGTCGGTTACTTTGTTACTAGTCCAAAACTGGTTACTATGCGACTAGTTTAGTATTTGGTATGTATTAGAGCTATACACTATAATTTTAGTTCGCCATGTAGCCCTCATCTGCACACCCACACTCCTACTCTTTCAGACATGGCGTTATCGATTGTCGGTGCATTATTCTCCTTTATTTTATTGTTGTACTTGCAGTAAAACTACTTTATGCAAATTACTTTGCAAACTGTTTTCATTTAATTTCCATCCCAAAACAAAAAAAAAATAAAAAGAGAGCTTTCATTACTCTAGCTATAAAGTAGAGCGCTCGCAATTGGCAGTTGTTAGATGTTGCAGCTCAAACTGCAAAGCCTTGTTTTTGTTTTTGTAAGGGTAGTCCAGTATATGCTGCAACACTTAGCCGCCAACTGCGATTTTGGCTGGCAGCTCGTCCTGTCTAAAGCATGTTGCATTTTTGGCCAGCGGCCAAGTCGATTGTTAGTTCAGACATTTCGCAGCTGTGGCTGTTTTGCTTTGACTAGCCAACAAAAGCGTACGCGCCTGTACAAATATCCTTTAACGGGTTTTGCATACCGAACTACAAAAAAAAAGCAAGTGCCGTTATCGACTCAACGATAGCTGCACGGCATGTGAATGAACGGTAAGCGCGGGCGAAAGCCGCAACGAAAGCATGGCGAATACAGCCAGTTAGGGAAATTCCAAAGCAGTTGCAAGGAAACACTGTCTGGCGTATATTTAAACATACATATATATAGAAGGAGGTATGTATGTACGCATGGATAGGTGTGTCTTTAAGTTCTGTTGTACGTGCTGCGAGCGTGCTTAGAACACCGAACCTCATGCACATATAAACCTCACTCCACCTCACTACCTCCATACGCAAATCAGGCATTGATTTTCACCTGAAAGGTGCCTGTCGTTTAATACTCATTTATTTACTCATTTATCGAGCATGGCCTTATATATGTACACAGACATACATAAATTGGCATTTATAGTAAATAGTTCAGTTCACAAAGCCAAATTTTAGCATGTACCGCACGTACACAATCTACTCAAACGTAATCAAATAAGTACAGACGTTTGAAGCAAAATCTAAAATGCAACTGCTAGACACTTAACCCTGCGCTGCGTCAAGGACGTTAAGGACATTGGAGTGTAGAAATGTAATACACACAGGTTGGGCAATACGCTTGGCCTCATTGCTCAGCAAAAATCAATAAACAGTTATACGCAATATTTTTCTTTTTTTTTTTTGCTTTCCGTTAGTGCGTAAGCCTTTAATTCAGGGAGAGATGGGCATTGAGTTGAAGTGTTTGTTCTGAATTTATAACGTAGATCTCAATTTTAAGAGATTTTGAGAATTTAGAGAGTTAGTAAGCCTTTGATGGAATGATGAAGTCTTTTTCGGCAGGTATTTTTAGGTCCTGAAAAGGGTTTGCCACGAACTTTGTAAGATCCTGCAGGAATGGCGGAGACGCCATATAATCCCATAGTTTTTGAGATATCAACCTGAAATTTTGCTGACGCCTTTTTTTCTTTAAGGAGCTGCTTATCAGTCGGAACCGCCGATATCGGACTACAATAGCATAAAGCTGCCATACAAACTGTGCGTTCAAAAGCAAGTTCTTATATGGAAAACTTTTTTATTTGTCGAGATATCTTCATAAAATTTGGCGTATATTATTATTCAATATAGTGATACAATCTCCAAAGAAATTGTTCAAATCGGATTACTATAACATGTAGCTGTCATACAAACCGAGCTTTCAAAAAAAAATTCTTATATGAAAAACTTTTTTATTTGTCAAAATATCTTCACGATATTTGGCATGAAATATAACTGAAGTTCTTAGTATATTCTCCGAAGAAATTGTACAGATCGGACAACTCTAGCGTATAGCTCCCATACAAATTGAACGATCAAAAATAATGTCTTATATGGAAAACTTTTTTATTTGTCGAGATATCTTCACGAAATTTGGCATCTAGTATTACTCAAGTCCCCGGTAGATTTCCCGAAGAAATTATTCGTATCGGACCACTATAGCAGATAGCTGCCATACAAACTGAACGATCAAACTCAAACTCAGGTTTGAAACCTTTGGTATTGTAGGCGTATTACTGCTACAGTGCAACCGAAGTTAACGGTTTTAGTTGTTTTTGGTTACTTTATTTCACAGAAAATCCTTCTTCTTATTGACTTTCCGTTTTGCACCGATACTTAGAGTCATTTCATATTTCAGCTGAAATGTTTGCGGTCTCTCATATTAATATATATGATAAACAGCAATCAACTGGCAGCCAGTAAGCCCACAAAATTGTGCATGAAACTTAATTAATTTAAAGAACAAATCGTAATATCCATGCTAATAAACAATGCAAAGAGAACAAGTTGTTTTACCAGTTTACAATACACTTTTGCTTATTTGTTTTGCTGCTTATCTGCAACCACTAGTTTTTTGCAGACTTCAGTTTCGAAATGCGATACGCGAGTGAATGTCAACAGCTCAGCGTAAATAAATACCTTTTACAGTTGTTTGATCATATCTGTTGTTTTTGCGATTGACAAATAGATTGCTGGAAGGTTTATGAGTCAACGGCAGCCATATGTATATCACTATGTTATAAGGGCTCCAAATTACTTTAATCATCTTTTGACCCCGAGCCATGACTAAGACGGCTACCAACATCAAATAATGATAAAATAAAGTAATTGGTGCTTAAGAGAATCAACGAGTAACAGTCAGAGATCTTACTGGCATCTTCAGAATATAGGGAGGATCAATAAAAATCATTTTTTAAAGATCATTTTGGTCTAAGAAAAGTGAAAACGAGATTAGTTTCAAAACCACTAATATTTTTCCAAAAAACAACGTTAACGAACGAAAACAGGCGATCAATCGACTGAATATCATGGCATATACTCACCATATGTAAGCCGAAAAACCCACATCAAAGCAATGTAAAAATCAAGGCTATGTGGCAATTTTCCTCGACTGTCGAGGTGTGGTGCACTCCGAAAACTGTCAACAAGGAATACTATTTGAGTATTAATAATCGTTTGCGCGAAGCTTTTCGTAAAAAGAGACCAAAATTATGGCCGATAACTCTTGGTTTTTGCACAGCGATAATGCACCGTCGCATACTGAATAGATTCTTCGTGAGTATTTCGCAAAATTTCTGACGATAACGTGCCACAACCACCGCGTTTGCCTGATTCAGCTCAGTGTGACTTCTGGCTATTCAGCAAACTCGAACGAACTCTCCGGGGAAACCGTTTTAAGTAAATTGGCGGCTTTAACAACATGGTTCTCTTCAATGGTGAGAGACGGATCATAGCGACTTTCCAAGTTTTTGATACAACTTTTGTAGTACAATTTGTCCTTTGCTTCAAAATAGGCCTACGTTTCGGCGAACACCTCTTCATTCGACGAAAACTTCATTCCAACGAACATACTTTGTGATCTGGGAATAAAAAATATTCACTGAGAGCCAGATCTGGAAAATAGCACTTTGGATAAAAAAGCAATTCGAAGTCCAAGTCTCTGCATTTAAATTAGTTCTAATTTTCAACTCATATGCGAGTTCCGGAAATGCTGCTAAACTCATCAATATACAAGACAACGAAAAGCTAGAGTTCCCACAAATTACCTGGAATATGCAACACCAAATTTGTTCACGGGTCCAACAAAACAAATCTCACTATTTGGATCGCTTTAGAATACAATTACAAAAACTTCTTTGAATATTTGCAAATTTCAGTTATCCCTTTTTACCAGCAACCAGCTCAATGCGAGCTAACATGCCGAAGATCTCGCTCACATCGCGCGCTGCTGCGGTCAAATTTACTATCGATTGTTCAGCGTAGTGCTGCATTGTTAATTGCCGTCTGTCCGGCAATCCGACGATTTATTCTTCGCCGTATTTGCGTAGATAAGCGCGAATGTCACTGCGTAATGGGAAATAGCGGATATCGTTGTCGCTATAAATATGGCGCACGGCCTTGCTTTCAGTTTTTTCTTTCTCCTTTTTTCCACATATCAAGTGACCAAGCAAATAAATACATCGATAACGTCCGTCCAGTGGTATGCCTGTCAGGCGCAGTGATATATATCTACGCAGCACTAGCAGCAGCCTAGCTGCAAAAAAAAAACAACAACAACGTGTTTGGTTAGCCATGACCGTTGGCCTGCAGCAGCCAGCTGACCGACGTGTTGTGGAATAAAATCTGAAGTATTGGTGTCTGTGTGTATGTGTATTGCAAGTGACCCACGGCACCAACCATTCATACAGAGTAACTGTAGTGAACTGTGAGAGCGAGGCTGGCTGGCAGTGAAGCAACGAAAGCGCTTGGGAAATATGTTCTATTTATTTTTCATACATACAAACAGCGATATACAAATTTAGATATATACATATGTACATACATATATACATATATACACAAAATCACATAATTACAAAATCAGAAAACTTAATCAGTGCAGAAAGTGCTTAACTATGCGTGATTGTGGTATAAAATATAAGATAGATATATATCAATGTGTGCGCTTAGGTATATTTATAAGAAATACCATAATGGAGTAAGGCCGGTACAAATTCAAGTGCTTCCAACCACAATTGTTTACTGTGAGGACTGTTTATGAATTTTGGAAGACACTGCAATAGTCAGGAAGTCTGAAGCTGAAATTGATAGAGAGCTTCATCCGTTTGGGAACCTCCTTTCTCCTCCAACGGCTTATATCCACCCAACACTTCTTCGTCAGTACATGGGCAGAAATGGAGCCGTCAGAGTTCGGTTCGACAACTCCGTGATCTAAGTGATCCGGTATAAAATCAAAGTGTGTGAGGATATCCGAGTGTTCAGATACTGATCATGACACCTTTACAGTCTTTATTTGAGTTATACTTCTTGCTTAGGGCCAACTTCCCATTTGTGTCCTTAAGATAACCCAAGGAAACGGGGTTCTTTGCGAGAATACGCCTGAACCCAGAGGACTCATGACAGCCCTCCACTTTTTCCCAAAAGTTTTTCCATGAGCTCTTCTTTGCCCTTTTTAGCTCGGACTATGTAAATAACATAAATATGGCCATAATATACTTCATCTTTCATAACCCGCCACAACAATATTGTGCCCGTGTATAAAAAGTAGCAAATCACATTTCTGCGTCCGGTTATCGCGTGTGCGTCCATCTGCCACGCCCAACGAATGCCGCAAACAAGCTGTCAGCTGCACGATTATGACCCTCAGGCGCTGTTGCTACTAAAATTTGGTGCCAACGCAAGTCACTCCGAAAGGCTTCTCTATACGTAAATGCCACAAGTCGGTAGTTTCATATTGAACCCCGCTCTTTGCAAGTGTTTGTGCGGTTGCGGTTAGCCAAAATTAAATTTAGCAGCCACTTCAATATATTATACATACAAACAATATAGGACTTTTGTTGTTGCAAATGTGCGCTTAACATACCCCAAAAAAGAAAAAATAGTTTCGTTCGAACTCATACAATGATCCCTTAACCAAAAAGGGTTTACGACCGCATCCCTTTACTGCCTACAACAGCACTTAATTAACCGCCTAGCGGCATTTTGTCGAAACATATGAGAAATAGTCGTTTCAATGTCGTTAGATGTGTGTATATTAGCGAATTTCAGCTGGTAATAGCTTTTGTAGCTACTTGCCGAAGGGATTAAGGAACATTGTGGCAATAATAATAGCATTTTTTATCTTTATGCAAATAAATTCCAAAACGGATTTGAGTGTGTGGAAAGTTTTACGCTTTGGCGAGTGCTAGATAGTTTTATTAGTATTATATTGTCGCATGAAATGTAGAGTTCAATGTCGAGGTTTGTGAGGGGGCCGGTCTGGATTAAATTAGAATTCAAAGTCGTTAGGTCAAGCTACCCTTAAAGTTTGCTAAATACTGCAGTATTTTTCAGCTTCAGTCAAAAAGCGGCTGAGCTAGTGAAGTCGACCGCATTGCGCCAGGCTGTCAGTAGATATAGTGCTTGACGGAAAGCCGCTGTATGTATACTGGGTTCCAGGCCACAATGGGGGCTCCGAGAAACGAAATAGCTGATAAGATTGCGAAAAATGCCATCCGTCTGCTATTGAATTAGTACAGGACAATCTAAAACCTACGTAAATCAATAAAATCAATATAAAGTGACACTTACGAAACGGCTGACTGACGAATGAGGATGAGATGGAATGCCTTAAGGACATGCAAGATCGCCAAGATTATATGCAAAAGTCCCGATGGAAAACATGCCTACTTCTTACTCACACGGTCTTTAAAGTACTAAAGTACTAGTGAAAGTCACAACATAATAGCATCACATGCGAGCCAGAAGTAGTTATGAAACAGAGGCTGGATGATCTTCCATGATTCTGTCCAGCGTTAACTAGAACTGGTCTTAGATTCTTAGGTAACCATGAGATTCGCAGCCCAAAAAACTAGATGAAGTATAAAAATTAGAAATCCAGTCGCTCTTAAAGTTCGCAAAGGCGTTGACGTCCTGTATAACGAAAACGTCAACTCAAACTAAACTGCAACTCCATTTGACATTACTAAGGACCAGTATATCTATGTACAACTGCTTGCGTACGCCGATGATATCGACATCTCTAGCCTCAACAACCGCGCCTTTAGTCCTGCCTTCTCCAGTCTTTATAAGGAAGCAAAGCAAATTAGGCTGCTAGTAAACGAGGGCAAGACAAAATATCTCCTGTCATCAAACAATCAGTCGTCGCAACAGCGACTTGGCTCCCACGTCACTGTTAATAGTTATAACTTTGAAGTCGTAGATAATGTCCTCCATGTTGGAACAAGTATTAACACCAACAACAAAGTTAGCCTCGAAATTTAACGAGGAATAACTCTTGCCAACAGTTGTTACTTCGGACTGAGTAGTCAATTCAATTCAGACCAAACTCTATAAGTCACTCATTATTCCCGTCCTGCTGTATGGCGCAGATCCGTGGATGATGACAACATCTGATGAGTTGACGTTAAGAGTTTTCGAGAGAAAGCTTCTGCGAAAGGCCACGGCGAATATCGCATTCTATGGAACTATGAGCTGTACGAGATATACGACGTTGACATATGTAGTTAAGGGAATTAAGAGACAGCGAATTTGCTAGCTAGGCCATTTAATCGATGCATTACCCGCCGGGGGAAGCAGAGAAAAAGAAAGTTCTCCACTCCGTTGAAAAGACCAAGTGGAGGAGAACCTGGTTTCACTTGGAGTCTCCAATTAGCGTAAAATAGCGAAAAGGAGGAATAACTGGCTATTGTAACTCGGCGCATAAGCGGTGTCTGCGCTAGTAAAAAAAAATATGTGCAATAATTTACTATCACTAAAAATAGTCTTCATATTCGAGTCATCAATTTATTCTAAAATTTTACTTCCACGGAATTTACTTATTTTAGCAATGCTGAATTTAAAGTATTTTCATTAAAATAACCTTTTAATAAATTATTTACATAGTCATTTATTTTTATTGGTTATTGCTATTATCGAATTCTAGGTTAATATGCTCGTAACTCGAGCAAGTGGTGAGTAATCCTTAAGCTAATAACAAAAGCTTAAAGGATTGGCCGCATTATTAACTCTTCACCTACAAAACACACACAAAAAAGGCTTGCCATTACAAAGCATTTACCTACATAAGCATACACGTATATGCATATATTTACAATTTATAACGGTAAAAAGTCTGCTACATATGTTAACAGCAGCAAATGCGGCAAAAATCTAATATGCCAATCAGAGCGAATCAAGTTGGCAAGCTCTCAAACAAACATATTCCATAAATATTAAATTCACACCCTAAAAATCTACGTTAGATTACACATTAATAGAGAAAGGTTGCCTACTGATTCGACTATCCTTAAGTATTTAGATTATTTGACACAGTAAAAGAGAGAGGAGGAAGGAGTCATGTGTAGAAGTTCACGCAAGTGAGCAAAGTTCTCTGATCGCTATTCACTTGGGAGTGGCCAGAAACGATTCTTTTACATATGGCTCAAGCAGCTCAGTATCCTCTGGGTAGCCTAAGAACATCCGTTCGAAGGCGAGCTAAAGCGAGAAGGCGAAACATCCTCTCCACAGTATTGTACGCTGGGTTTGGGTCCGCCTCTTAAAAAAAACACCCCAAATAAAAGGAAGGAAACCGCCTCGGATGAGAGACCCTCCTTTTGATGACGACCACTGTAAACGCATTAAGGATTACAATTTAAGGGCTTACACGTGGAATGCCTAGTCCTTTAATTAGGAAGGTGTCGCTGCCCAGTTGGTTCATGTCCTCGTAAGAGTATAGGCTGAAATCACCGCAGTCTAAGAAGTGCAATGGAAAGTACAAGAACCAAGATGAGTAGGTCCTTGTGCCATTTACTACAGTGGCCATATAAAGGAACACAAATTTGGTGTGGGATTCGAGGTGGGAGAGAGATTACGTCGCCGAGTACTGGCGTTCACCCTAGTGGATGAACGTTTAGCCACTATCCGCATCAAAGCGAATTTCTTCAACATATCATTGATTAGCTTCTACGCCCTGATGGAAGAGAAGGACGATGTGACCAGAGTTATCTTCTATGAGCGCCTGTAGCGCACCTATGAGAGCTGCTCCCGCCCCGATAACAAAGTCGTGTTTGGCGACTTCAACGCCATGGTGAACAAAGAAGGTATTTTTGGCACAACGGTCGGTAAAATCAGCATCCATCGATCAGTTGATTCCAGCAAAGAAAAATGCATCAAGCTATCTGGCTGTCTCCGGAACGAAAAGCCACTAACCAGATTGATCTTGATGTGATAGACGGAAGACACGTATCCACTGTTTAAGAGGTGTGTACGCTCCGAGGTCATATCATTGACTCGGACCGTTATCTTGTTGCAACCAAGATACGCACTCGCCTCTGTGCAGAAAAAACGCACGTCAACAAACATAAGGAAGGTTCGGTGTCGAGAAGCTGCAATCACAACAGACAGAGGAACAATTTTCTAATTGGCTTGCACTCCTGTTCTCTGAGAGCACTCGTCAAGAACTCGGTATAAGAAAACTTTGGAAAGGGTTTGGGTGGTTAGGGACACCCTTAGCCACCTTGGTCGGGTTCGAGGACAAATGTTACAATCGGCCACAACTGGTGGGGGATGGTATAAATACCGAGAGTTGAAGAGGGAAAGGGGATTCACATGCAGCCAAAAAAAGAGAGAGGCCGAAATGCGGGAATACGGAGCGGTTGATAAGTTGGCCGACAGGGGTAATGCTGCTACACTAAGTGAATGATCGGAATAAATTATTTTAAAGAACTAAAGGCAAAAGCTAGAAGACTCCAACACATCAATAATAATCGTCTAAGCGTCTAATGGTTTAAGGAAGTTATTGCAACAAGCCATTTAACCAAAGAAGCTATTATTTTATGAGGACGAGCTTTTGATGACATAATCAAATCACTTAACCTCACCAATGGGTCGCTTGAGTCTATTATATGACGCCGGCAGACTACATTTAGTGGGTTTTCGAGTCTTGACGAGATTGACAGAACGTTTAATAAGACATAGTCGGGCTACCCACAACCCGGAAATCCATTGGTACTTACACCTAAGATAAGATTTTCGCACTTATAAAGCCAAAATTGTTGGCACAACATTATTTCGTCTGCATTTCATTTCAAAAAAAGTTCTATACTTCTACAAAAGCCACCCTTTACATGCATATGGTATATACATACCCAAAGAAATCTATGAAACATTGCTATGTAGGTATGTAAATTTGCTAGTTGAATGCAAATATTCTCATTTGCACGCTTCACACATGATTTGTTGTTGTACAATAAAAGCGATTTGCTTAAAGTCATAGATGCACAATAATTTACGACCGATGACCATGACACGAGCAGCAGCAAATAAATAAAAGGATACGAGTTTGGCATGCCAAGCTGACGGGCAGCAAATCTAGCTTGCAAGCCTCATAGACCATTTGTAATTGTTGTTTTGGTTTATTTGTTATTGTCGAAGAACTAGTAAAAACTGGTAGGCAAAGAATTATAAAGCAGCAGTGGAGTTGTGGCAGGTTGCAACGGGTGTGGCAAGTATGCTTAAAGCCGGATTGTAAAAGTGGCAGCCACCAAGCGGGCTTTGCCAATTTTTTCCAGACATGCAATGGGTGTGCACCATGGACAGCAGGCGCACAGCTTAAGCGTTTACAAATATGCATATGTATGTGTGTGTATGTGCGTACGAGGCAAGATAGTTGGTTCTGCCTCGGAATGTTGTGCGTAAGCCTACGTATTTATCTTTATTGCTCGGTACCAAGCATAGCGTATTTTATTGTCGAATGCACACAAACATATTCACATATATACACATGGGTGTATAAACGAATATGGCATATTTGTTATTGTTTTATTGCTGGTAGTCGCCGGTGAAGCGATTTATTTATTCGGTGGCTTAATTGGCAATCTGTGTAGCCAATATTTGATTTGTGGCCGTTGCGCTCATCAGTGGGACAGACAATGCCCCGGTACAGAGTGGTAGTTGGTCCCGAGCTCGATTTACTGGACAGGTTTCATATATAAGCTAATGTCAACTTTTTGTCGTAGTTAAGTATGAGACTGTCACTCACTCGGTTTTGAGTTCAATTTCTAAAATATTGAAGTGTTGTTTGCTGTAGTCCTCTTATTGACCAGAGAATTTAATTTAATTTTTCTGCAAGTACCTCGAAGAAAAAAACTTTGTCAGTGATGACTCTGCGCGTTACGTCAGTGTTTCTATATATACTCTGCATTACGTGAAAATATTGATCCACTTCGACACTCGGAGAAAGCATTCAAATACTTGCAAACCCTCCAAGAAGGGCCTCTAGGTTCGGTATCGGTACCAAAGTACTAATCTCATTATCTAGACACATCATTAAAACAATTTCTTCTGTCCAGCTTTCGCCAGACCAAGGCAAAAAATATAAGCATCATAGTAGCCATGCTTTTTACGGACCCGGCGCATCGACTGGTGAACTCATAATTAGCCAGCTCAATAGATTTATGGCTGGCCCTAGGAGCTTTGAAGATTTACTACGGTCTTTCTAATCTGTACTTAGGAGTTCTGGACATCACAACGGGCAATCGTCCTAAGCAGTCCAAGAGGGATTTGTCGTGATCTTACAAACATCAGCTAATTCTCCTAACCTAACCTTAGTACTAATTCAACTCAATCTCTGAATGAAAGGTTTTTAAGGAATTTGTTCCAGCATCCATACATGTAAAAGAAAACAAGGAGTTTCTACCTTCAAAAATAAATCTATCAGAAAACAAAATTATGTTAGCAATAAGGATCCAGAAGTCAAGAAACGTCGACCGAAATCATATTTCAGATTTGTAGAGGTTCAAAAATTTCAAAAATAAGGATGTATGGAGAAAGCACTCAGTACTAATACTCGTGGAATTTCAGGCGGATGAAGTTCATAAAAGGTCATTAGATCATATAATATTGAGAAGTCGAAAAAGTCTTTTGGTATTTCTAATCAAACTTCTACTTTTTTATATTTTTAATGATATTTAATGAACCAAATATGAACCATTTTGGTCGACGAAAAGTAATTTCACAGGCTTCTCTTGAAGCCAAATTTACTCCATTAAGGGAGTCCTGCATTGACCGAAACAAATGGTAGTCCGATGGTGCAAGGTCAGTGCTACATGGTGGATGCATCAAAACTTCCCCGCAAAGCTCTCCCAGTTTTTGCGAGTCATCAACGGCGTGTGTAGTCTAGCGTTGTCCTGACGGAAGACGAAGTCCTTTCTGTTGATCAGTTCTGGCCGTTTTTTTTTTTTTTGATTGCTTGCTTCAATCTCATCAGTTGTTGACAGTAAAATGTAGAATCAGTCATTCGATCAAGCTCATAGTAAATAATTGCATTCCAATCTCACCAAACAATCAGCATAAGCTTTCGAGGCGTCAATCCTGGCTTCGCGACCATTTGTTGAGCTTCACCACGCTTGGAAAATGATCTTTTCCGCATATTATTGCCGTATTTAATCCACTTTTCGTTTCCTGTTACCATTCGCTTCAGAAATGATTTGATTGCACTTCGTTTCAACAAAAAATCAAAGATCCTTTAAATTTTTCATAGACAAATAAGAGTGTTCAAAAATGTTCGAAGAAATCAATTTTTCGCCGATTTAAAGTCTTAACATCAAAAATTCTCTCAAAAACGTTTAAAGAAAAACTATAAAACGGTAGATAGTTCTAATTAAATTTCACTCAGTTTCTCGGTTTATTGTGACTCATTAAAAATGCTTTGATTTTAACCGGTAATGGTTAACTGTTCTTAAATATTTTTTGGCTTAGTGCTTAACTATTTTCAGTTATCCATTATCTACCTGAGCAATTAAGTACTTCTTAACCGATTTATTTATTTAATTAACACATATTTCTATTATATACTTATTTACTGTACTTTTCATTCACTGCAGATAATAAAAATCTTTTTATCTTCGCTTACCTTTTTCCTTCCAACAAATAATGGTGCGTTCGTTCACAATCCAATGATTAACAGTACTTCATACGTTATCTGAAATTGAAACAATATAATGGAAAACACAAATGAAAACGGAGTTTAATTAAACTGAAATTCTACGAATGTGAATGAATAGAGTTTATGCACTTAATTGGAAGTGATGAGCATAATCAAGGCAATCGTAGACAGAAACTAGAATAAGTGCCGAATTTCAGAAATAGATTTATAGGTATCTGTTTGTGTATTGTTCCTGTGGGCAATCAACACATGATTAACTAAAATGAAAATCTGTAGAAAACAATAAATGTATTTTAGGTAGCCGTATAAGTTTCTACGTTTAACTGGAGAATTTCTGTAAGTAGCAGCTGCATGGCGCCTGTGACATGACGAGTTGAAAATCTTTAAAGCAAAGAGTGGTGAATCGAACAAACAACTTGTACAAATTACTGCGACTGTCATATATCAAATATTGATAGAATAATAGGTGCGTCAGTTCGATGAGTTTTAATCCTACAATACTCTTAGAGTGAATTCGTGTTTGCTGCTGCTTTCGAGAGTAAATTTTTTGACACAAGAGCTGTGAGCTCCGACACTGCGAGCAGAAACCCTTCGATTTGTAGACAACTAGAATATTTATACCACTTTTTTCTGAAATTCGACTGTTAATGCTACGAAAAAGCTCTTTGCTAGCTGACAAATCACTGGAGACGAAAGAGGAATCTATAGACATATAACCTTAGGCTGGAGAGAAAAGTTAAAAAAAGTGTATTGATGGTTTAACTGTAAGGTCAAGGACACATTTCGAAGCTCTGAGCTGATCGGAACAGAACTCACTTCAAGAATTATTGTTCTTAAAAATAAATTATGTCGTTTAAAAGTGTTTTTAAATAGAGGCTGTTGATCAGAAGTCACGGTAAAACCATGAATGAATTGCTGACAAAACAAACTCATAACGACTTAGAGAAAGCATTACCCCTAAATAGATATAAAATTCTCATTATCGTAAGAATATTATACTAACAATATAATCGGAACGTTGTTAAGAGGTCTCTGAGAAGCGAGTGATCGAGTATAATGGCCAAAGTGGCAGGATGAAAAGCGAATATGACGAAATCATCTAAGAAGAAAAGTAGCTCATCTTCCAAAGAGCTGCTGGTAACATTCTGAACTTTACAACGTCCAGGCCGATGGAGAATTGGCCAGTTACCACCCCCCCATCTAGGGAGATGCTAGCCTTACTGAAGGCAATGCAATCCATGGCATGTGTTCAAACGTAAACGGCCACCTATCCGACCTTTCTCACTTCCTCGCTGTACGGAACTTAATATTATCCCCCACTAAATCCACATTGACCATATTCACTAACTGGACGACGGAGTACAGACTTGACTTTATTATTACAGTCGATAGCTTTAAAATTCCGATTGTCAATAAATCTAAGATTTTGGGTGTGACATTCGATAGCCTGTGCTGCTTCATTCCTCATGCGATCGCGATTATTGCCAAACTCAGAGCCGCAACAAAATCCGCTAGTCGTTAGCTGTCGGTACATGAAAGCTAAAAGACAAAGAAACGTTGTTGGTAACATACAAGGCAATCGGCCGGCCAGGCCTTAACTACGCCGCACCATTATGGTCGCCTGGATGCAATGAAACGTAGACTAGGAAGCTATAGACATATCAGAACACTGCACGCCGGACTACCGCGGGATGCCTCCTAATGTCTTCCAAGAAACACCTGTACAGTGAGACTCCCAGTTAATGAGCATAATTAACTCCTCTCCAAAAAGTTTTTGTTGGGGTGCTTTCGTAGAAACAGCATCCACGAAACAGCTCGTTTTTTGGGCCTACCGTTGGATGACCTCGATGACAACTAGACAAGTTGTAGGTAACCGTTAGAACAACAACAACTGAGGGCAAAAAGCTTACTAGATCTCTTACGGTCGACCTTGGGCCAAAAGCATATTGCGACAGCGCTTAAATTGATAGCAGCCCCGCGTTGGCCAAGCTCTCGCGAAGTCCGGCTATCCAGTGGTAGCAAGCAAGAGGAGAATGGAATATCAAACTATTCCAGTTCTTAAGGTAGCGCGGCTAAGGTGCCTTTCCATGCCAGCTCGTCAGCTTTACCTGAGATTTCGCTGTGACCTTGCATCCACACTATTATTGTCACAAAGTGACTCGATGTCATCGATAACGAGTCGATCCCTAACTAGTCTTGAATGCATGATTAGTGAACTCATCCATAAACTACTTCCAATTTTCGGCTATTATAGCATTAGACAGAGTCACTGGTATATGTACATATATATTATGTTCATTATTCAATTTTCATCGTTATTTTCACCACTTAATATTTAGAAGCTTTTGGCTTCAAAAGCTCGTGTCTTAGTATTTTTTTCTGAAAACGAAAATTTGATCGGAGGTCTAGTGAATAAAACCTCAGTTATAACATAAATAACTGGAAAAATAATATGCATTATTTTAATCCATTGTATTATAACTTATGAATTTCATAAATGAGCAAAAAATATTTATTTTTGTAATCGTTTATTTCAATATCAATATAATCGCCATTAATTTAATCTCTCACGACTTTAATAAATAAAAGTTAATCATGCTTTTTATGACATATTGCCGCGACCTACACCGGCACACATTCCTGATGCTTCATTCCTCTTTCAGCTTTTTCGCTCATCTTCAATAAATTATGTATGTACAGTTAGTTAGGGAGGGATTTAAAATATTGAATTTTCTATTATTTTTAATCGTGTCATCATTAGCACTAGCAACAGATTAACGCTAATGTTTTATATGATTTGTTTACATACATTTTTTTCTTTTGAACATATATAAATAGTAAATGATGAAAATAAATATTAAAAAAGAAGGTAATACCAGGCATTAAATATTTGATGAGCCGGTGGGAAAAAAGAGAAAAATAAATTACAAGAACACTCAAAAATATTTGAAAACTAGAAAAGATGGTGACTTCGTTGCACCAGAGCTATAAGACTCTTCACAAATACCACAGAATCTTTATATAACACGATTTTGACGTGTCAGTTTGTATGGTAGCTATATGCCAAAGTGATTTGATCTGAATAGTGTCTTCTGAGATTGCACCGTCCTTTTTGAATAATAACTCATGCCAAATTTTGTGAATAGAACTCATCAAATGATGAAGTACAAATCTCCCGGTACGGATGGAAACAATCCAGCTTTCGCTCTGTCTATCCGTGCCTAGGCTAAAGGCGATGCATTAAGTTCAGCTATGAGCCACCTCATGGAGAGATGCTATGACCCAATGCAGGTAGTAACAACCCAACCTACTCGAAAGAGTTTAGGTCTATACGCTAGGAAAACTATTTTACGGGCTCCAGCACGTCCCCGAAGCTTGTCTAAGGCGCAGCACGCATATACGAAAGGCAGATCAGTAGAGACTGCACTCCATACACTGGTATTTAATATCGAAAGAGCTTCTGAATATAAGGAATACGCTCTTGGAGCATTCCTCGACATTTCTGGAGTGTTCAACAATGTCTTAACGAAATCTGTTCTGAATAGTATCCAGAGAATAGGCGTTGATCCTGCTTTATAACTCTGGATTAAAAGCCTCTTGACCTCTAGAAGGATAAAAGTAGAATGGAAAGACACTAGAATGAAGATGAAGTCTGTAGAAGTACTATGCAAGGTGAATTGCTAACTGCGCTTGGACAGCAAAGCCCCTAAGATAGTGACATACGCCAACGTCATTACGATCTTAATAACAGGTAAAACGGATCTGCTTGTATTCTTAAGAAAGCAGAAAATCCCTCTATAGAATAGAACCTCGAAATGAGACATAACTCTCCCTCAAGGACCGCACCAAAACCTTGGGGTAGCAAACTGCTGTGGAAGCATAATGTGGAAGAAAGAGTGAGAAAGGCTAGGAATGCTTTAAATGCGCGTAGGCAGATGCTCGGCATAACCTGGGGGCTCTCTCCCCTTCTCATACATATTTAGTAGTATGCAGGACAGGAGTACGGAAATCCAACTACCGGAAGCCAATGTTTGGCAAACACCAACTAAATGATCTTACTTTTCCACTGGGAAAGAAGATTCAAAGTAAACATAGAAAAAGATGGCTGGCGTAAAGATATGGTAAAATGGACGATGGAGCTGGTGCGGGAATATACTGTCCAGAGTTAGACATAAGGCAACCTTTTAAGTGGCCCGACCACTGCAGGATATTTCAAGTTGAGTCTTTGCTATTGCGAAAGACTCTGAACTGGCCTCTAATGCACCTACAAGCAATTCCAGGTTCAACATAGCATCGCATATTGCCCACAAGTGTCTTGGGAAGTAGGTCATCAGGGGAAAGTGTTACCAGAAGCAAGTAATTTCACCTATACTGGGAACCAGATCACAAAGGCACCGAAGACAATGTAATAGTGGACGAGATTGCCAAGAATAATGTACGGCTAACACCAGAAAACGCGATCAACACTGGGAAACCACTGCATTGTCTATACGACGATCTGAATAGAATAATAATAAAGAAATTCAAAACTCCATGGAACGAGCAACCAGGGCAAAAAACTTGCAAAAGTCGAAAGTACACAAAATTCCTATTGCCAATCGATAAAATAAACCATAGGAACATGATCGGAATACTAACTAGTATCTGTCTGGACATACGCCCACAGTATGGGCTGACAGATCGGGTAGACTGCAAGGAATGTTTAGAGCAGGGCACAAGGGAAACAATGAAGCATCTCTTGTGCCCTTGTCCCGCATTAGCAAGACAATGTTATAAGCATCCGGGGTCCCCGCGGTTTGATGCAGTGAAGGAGATAACAATTATAAGGCCATAGAGTCTGTTAAAACAGTCAAGTGGGGGTACGTTAACGATATTCCACATTTGAGTCGATAAATGGATTTTCAAAAACAAATCGTATTCTTTGTTTTTTTTTTTTGGAATCAAAGATTTAGCTTTTTTTACATTGTTCAAGCTTAACAATTCTTTTTCATCAAAAGGGGGGTCTCTCATCCGAGGCTTTATTTTTCTTCTCATTGGGGGTGTTTTTTTACGTGGCGGGTCCCAAACCCAGCGCACAACCCTATGCAGGGGGTGTTTCGCCTTCTCACTTTAGCTCGCCTTCAAACGTATGTTCTTAGGCTACCCAAAGGATACTTGGTCAAAGACCGGAAGTCGTGAGCTGCTTGAGTCTTATGTAAAAGAATCGTTTCTGGCCACTCCCAAGTGAATGGCGATCAGAGAACTTTCCTCACTTGCGTGAACTTCTACACATGACTCCATCCTCCTCTAACTTTGGACTAAGTAGGCAATTGAGAAGCAAAGTCCTCTCTCGACAAACAAAAACTAAACTCTATAAGTCACTCATAATTCCCGTCCTGCTATATGGGGCAGAGGCTTGGACGATGTCAACAACGGATGAGTCGATTTTGCGAGTTTTCGAGAGAAAGGTTCTGCGAAAGATTTATGGTCCTTTGCGCGTTGGCCACGGCAAATATCGCATTCGATGGAACGATGAGCTGTACGAGATATACGACGACATTGACATAGTTCAGCGAATTAAAAGATAGCGGCTACGCTGGCTAGGTCATGTTGTCCGGATGGATGAAAACACTCCAGCTCTGAAAGTATTCGACGCAGTACCCGCCGCGGGAAGCAGAGGAAGAGGAAGACCTCCACTCCGTTGGAAGGACCAAGTGGAGAAGGACCTGGCCTCGCTTGGAATATCCAATTGGCCCCACGTAGCGAAGAGAAGAAACGACTGGCGCGCTGTTGTTGACTCGGCTATAATCGCGTAAGCGGTGTCTACGCCAGTAAAGAAGAAGAAGAACAATTCTTTTTTTTTTACTTTAGGGACTGAGGGTGCAAAAAATAGCATGAAAGCGATTTCTTCTACTTGCAGTCTCATCCATTATACATACAATTATACATAAATAGCATATTTTATCTCATAACTTTTTGAGCACTTCCGTCATCGTCATTATTTTTGTGTCATCGTGTCTGCCATTGTCTATTCCGTCATCGCATCTTTTTCTATTACACATTAACTGAAGAAAACCCCTTTAGGTGTGTGTATGTGGCGTCAGTGAATCTCCGTAGCATCTTCCTATCTGCGGCCTTACCCACAGCGCTTCTACCGTTAAACGTGAACGAGTCTCTTCGTTTGTATGGATTTGCAACTCATTTGCATTTTAACGTGTTTCCAAAAACTTGTTATGTCCATATATACATATTTTGGCTTGAGCTCATCATGCTGGCGTACATGCAGTTTTTGTTTTTGGTTTTATTATTGGTTTCTTATTTTCTTGCTATTTAAGTCGACATGATTTTAACTTTATGGAATTTCTAATAGGAAATATGCTAATTCGAGCAAACTTCGCCCGCATCTTGCTTGGCAGTAAAATAAATTTATGAATTTGGAGACACTTTATGGCAAAGAATTGTTGAAATATAAATTTTGTAGTGAAATTATTATTAAGAGATGATAATCATAAACAAATTATAGTCTAATTTAGGAAATGTGGAAAACATTTGATATTAATTAAAGCAAAACACAGCTTCACTAAGTGTTTTAGCATACTTAAGACCAAAAATAATTTATGTTGGTTCCAAACGCTGTTATCGTTTACTATAGTGACAGCCAAAATAAGCAGCTAGAGTGGGCCCCAAAATTTATTAAGGCGATCGATATCAATCCCATCCAACTCGCTAGATTCTCCAAAGATGTGTCTACCAAGATATTGCATTCTTAGTCTGGCAAAAGCCGAGGCAAGAGCGGAGAAAATGACAAAGTCTTCTTTCAAACAGATTAGGCAAAAAGTGCCGACAAATAATTAGTCACACCCCGTATGTACCTATTGAACAGTGTCCTGTCAGGATACCTGTGTATAATTGTGTCGAAATTGACTTTGCTAATAACCTGTAGTTTGAATAACGGATAATTATGATTCACTTTAGACCAGAAGGATCTCGCAATCAAACAAGTTCTGTTTCGAGCTCTCTGGAAATCTTGAGATCAAATAAAATTGGAGTAAGGGTACCCTTCTTAGGAAGCTCATCGGCTTGGCAGTTTCCAATACCGCTGTGACCGGCTCTTGCACTCCTTGACTAGATTTATGCACAGAGACAGTGAGCTCAAAGCCAGTATAACCTCTCTACTCTCTCTCTCTTCGGAGCAGTAATCTACTACTAACGTGATGGCAGATGGAGAGCTCCCGATAGAAGAGTCCATCTCCTACCTTCTCTTTTAACTATCTGTGGAAAAGCTCACAGCACTTCTTCTTCAACGGTCACAATCCCTCGTAGGTAGGTTCTATAATGTAGTTAACTATTTTGTAAGAAATGAAATCGGAGGAGAGGCCCCTTCATCCAGCTCCACTAAGTCTTATAGCGAACCTTCGGCGAAAAGCTCCTATCAGTCTCGTCTACAGGTGTCATTGTTGGGGTTCTTCTTGGTGCACCACAAAAGCCGATGAGATCTGCTCTTTGAACACGGACCAACTGCTTAGCTTGTGTGTTTTTTAGCACCCTTCCCCAGACAACGATCCCATAAAATATTATTGGCTTAATTCCGCTTTCATAGAGCCAGAACACCACTTTGGGTTAGTGACCCCACCTCTTCCGAATTGCTCCTCAACAACAGTATAAGGCGATCCTCCTCACTCTTCCCCTGATGTTTACTTTCCATATTTCCCTGGTGTTTACCTTCCATATGAGCTTCTTAACCAGTATAAAGCCGAAGCACTTCACCCTGACCACTGGTTGATGATTAAATTCTCCCGACGAGAGAGAATTGCACCAGTTATTTCCTCAAGTTCCTTCAAAAGATAGTTAACCGCTAAAGTCAAGAGCAAAGGGAAAAAGACGTCAGCTTAAGGGGTGCCCCTTTTTCTGAAGTGACCAGGATTTCGCCGAAACTGTTGTACCGCAAAAGGGGCTATAGTTGATATGGTTAAGATTAGTTTTGACCTCAAACTTACTAAGAACTGCCCGTACCTTGTTGAAGGTCACCTCGATATCAAGGAAAGCAGCTATAGAGTGATCTTTATGTATAGGGGTTCCTTCCAGTCAGAGTGCAAGGCAGAGTCGATCGACACGCCAATTCTGTAAGCATGTTGAACACTTAAAATGAGAGCTTTTACCAGCTTTCGGGACGAAAACCACTCTAAACTGCCTCGAAGCCTCCAGAATGTAATCTAATCAGTTCGTTCAGATGGGAGCTAAATAGTTGCATACTATTGTCATATATTAAATTGTGATTGCCGTCGGCTCTGGGAGACTTAAAAAGCTTAAAAGAGTTCAAAGCCCAGATGCGACAATGCTGCTCCAAAAGTTCTGAGAAGACCCCATAGCATTCTTAAAGTTCTCCAAAGGATAGTACTGTCGTAAATAGGTTATGTTTGAAAAAGAAAAGCCAGGAGTAGCTGTAGTCACCACACACTACTCACCGTTCTAAAAAAATTTCTCAGATACCCTAAAGAAATTCCATTCTTTGGGAAAATACGCCGAAACTTAGAGGTTTCTACGCTTTCGCAGCAGATTCTCCAAGAAACCCTTTTGGCCTTTGGACTTTGCTTACATTTGGCATCATCAATGACTGCTCGGTTATTACTCAACAACAAAATAAACAAGCAACAAAAAGTTTTATCAAAACTTTACGCTTTCAAAAATGTGTAGCATCAAATAATAATGAATAACGAAAAATGTGTTGTATTACAAATGTGATGACAAGCGCAAATCCGCTACGCACAAAAATTGGCAATATCGCAAGCGCCACCCACATGGCCCACAGCCGATAGGCAATCGAGAGGCAACAACAAAAGGTCAATAGGTTATGGGCGAATTTAGAGAATAAAATTCAAGAGACTTAAATGACGTGGCACTTAGGCATATTTTTATGGGTATATTTATATATACATATATGTCGTTATGTATATAATAGTTAATAAAAACAACAATAACACATTATAATAAATATTATGCACATCACCATGAAGCAACGCCATAACAAACGTATATGAAACAACTTAGTCATCGCCTTTGGCGTCAGAATAGCACGAACGCCGAGGCTTTATTAGCCTGTGTGAAAGAGCCTGGGTGCGCGCGTGTGTGTTTGTGGCGGTCTGAGCAGTTGCTAGCTGGCTAGTAAGTATATTAAATATTATTATCAACATTATTGTAGTTCATTAAACAATTTAACACGCCGTCATGGTGCGACTTCGGCGCGACAAGCCAGCGATGAACAGGCGGCATACACGATATACAAGTATGTATGTATATATCTATGTGTGTAAGAGCTTACAGACGACCGGCTGTGCGGTGACCAACAATAAAATTGCGACAAAACAGATTAAATAATGGAGCTCATCAAAGTGATTTTTTTTCTCTTTGTTTCTGATGCCAGTGTTTTTCCTTGCCGCTTGCTTGTTCTCCTTGCATAAGTAACTAAGTAATTTCGCGAGTGCGTGCGTGTAGCTGCTTTTTTGTGAACTTTGCCGCAAAGCAGGAGTCTGCAGGCGCGCTAATATTGTTGTTTTTGCAATTTTGCCAGTCACTTTAAGGCACATTTAGCATTTAAACGCAATTTTTCGTTGCTTCGCGCAAGTGGCAGCTCTCCCGAATGCGTGACCGAGTACATTAATATTTTTTTCTTCTAGTGTAGATCATAATCCAGTCGGTCTTGTAGCTATTGTACATACATTTATCCAATCACTGGTCGCCCTCATCAATCTCATCACTCGGTGGCGCGCTGGTGCCACCGCTGAGCCTCGTGCTACGCTCTGCAAGCTCTACACTATTGCTTTGTTTTTGTAACCTTAAGTGTTTTTCATTTTCGCAACTTTAATGCGTAGCTTGGGGGCGTGTCGCAGCGGCGATTTTGTTTGTAAAGTTGTGCTCATTCATAGTGGCGTTGAAAAATTGTCTGACTTTTTGATTTATTTTCAAGTGCGTGCAGCAGTTGTTTTTGTTTTCCTTGTAAAAATTATACGAAAGGCTACGTTGAAGGTCGGACAGGTTTTTGGTGCGTGTATAACGTGTTGTGGGCGTGCAATCATTGATACGCGTTTTGGCCATTTAATGAGCAGTGATTATGCTTAGTAATTAATGTTTATGGCCAGAAAAAGTGGGCGTTCATTGCAATAAGTCTTTAAAATTTGATATTATTTTTGTGTTTTTTATGAGTAGTAAAGTAAAAAAATTAAATTAAAGATGATTTTGGTTTAATGATGGAAAAAAATGTTAATTACTTAAAAACGGTATGTAACGAATATATTCGGAGTGAAAAAATTTTCCGTGTTAGTTATTCAAAAGTATATTTTAGTTAAGGAATTAAACAAAAATGTTAAATACTTAAAGCGAGTATGCACAGCACCTGTTCGGAGTGAAATATTTTTCGGAGCAAAGTTATTTTAGGAATTTGTTGCTCAAAAATTGGTGCGGTAGGATGACGGCAACAAATTTTAATTACTTAAAGCAAGTAGGATTCGAATATTTTCGGAATAAAATAACTTTCGGACTTAATAATTTTTAGAAATTGACTGTAGGAATGAAACAAAAATGTTAGTTACTTTTCCTTATGTACATATGCGTGAAACTGTTCAGAGTAAAATAACTTTCGGATTACAATAATTTTCGGAGTTCATTTTTCAGAAATAATGTTTTTAATTAGACAACACTCCTAATTATTTAAACAGAGTTTGTACCAAAATTTTCCAGAGGAAAATTAATTTCGGAGTTAGTTACTTAATCATTGCTTCTTAACAAAATTTGAAAAAAAAAATTGGTCAATAAAATTTTTAAACCAAAAAAATTTCGATACTTTGTATTCGTATTATTAAAATCAATTTTCTGTATTTTGAGAGTAATTTCGGAGCAACAAATCTAGCTTTCGAAATTATTTTCTAAGAATTTATTTTGTTTAAGTCGACAAAATTCTTAATTATTTAAAAAAAGTTAGTACCAAAATTTCGGAGTAAAATTGATTTCGGAGTTAGTCACTTAATCATTGTTTTTTTAAATAATTTCAAAGAAAAATATGCTAATAAAATTTTTAGATTAAAATGTTTCGATTTAAATAAAAATTGCGAATTAAAATAACTTTTTGAGTTATTTTGCTACACAAAATGCAGTACGATATTCTTAATAAATTTCGGAGTTCAAAATTTTTTATGAATTTCGAAATTTTAATATCTAATATTTAACAAAATATATAAAAGTAGGAAAATAGAAAATTTTGGAATAATTTGTTATATTTTTCCCTCAAAACTGTATCAAAATATTTTTCTAAGTTATTTTTGAATAATTTGAAGATGTTTCTACGAAACTGAAATTAATAAATGGTAGTGTGGGACAATATTAAAATTTCGAAGTTAACACGTTTCCTTTTTTTTCTTTAAAATCAAAATCAAAAAAAATTTATGTAATGACAAATTTTAAGGCACATTTCAAAAGTCTACTCTCACTCATTCGAATCTCGGCAGTAGTGTTTTGAAAACGGTTAAGTTTTGAGAAAACATAGTATTGAGATGTAAAAGAAAAATCCATGGATAGAAATCTTTGAAGCTTTCAATTAGATCTCATTAAATGAAGGAATGCGAAGAATTTGGTTAATAAATGTAAAATACAAAATTTTCGAAGTAATTGTTTTTTTTTGCTTTTGTTGTTGAAAATTCTTAAAAGCTTTTAACCCACTTCATTAAATGAAGGAGTGCGAAAAATTTTGATTTATAAATTCAAGAATTCATAATTTTCGGAGTAAGTGTTTTCTGTTGTTTTTATTGAAGAAAAGTCGTTCAAGCTTTCAACTAAGGAAACAGTTTCATTAAATGAAGAAATGCAACTAATTTTTATTTATAAATTCAAGAAATAATTATTTTCGGAGTAAGTGTTTTCTGTTGTTTTTGTTGGAGAAACATCTTGAAAGCTTTCAACTAAGATAATAGTTTTAATTAAATGAAGGAATACGAATATTTTTGAATTATAAATTCAAGACACAATAATTTTCGGAGTAATTTTTTTTGTGAATTTGAGTACAAAACAAACTCTTCTAGCATATTTAACATTTGCATGTTAATGTATTTAATATATTTTATTTCTAGTGGTGCTTTTTTTAAACTTTTCGTAATAAAATACCATTCGGAGTGATTATTTGGGTAGATTAAACACAAAGGAAGCATTGTGAAGTAGACCCCCACTTCCACAATATTGACAGCTTTAAGAAATTCAAAGCACTTATTGTGTGATGCCTTTCAAAGCTAAATAATAAAGAGATAAATATACGTATACACTTTTGCTTTTCTTCAAAAAATCCAAATCAAAGAATGTTTGGCTATAATTTTCACATCATCCGACAATTTATGCAACCATCACTATAATAATTTTTTCACGACAGCGCAATGAAAGGCGGCCCCCAGTCCACCAGCACCGCCGCGCATTGTTATGAATGATTAATGATTTTTTATGACGTTAAGCGCATTTTTCAAATCAAAATTCGCTGCTTACCACAAAATAAAGATAACCGGCGGTTGGCGGCTGATGCCACAGCCACATGGCACATTCAGCATGCTACGACTTGCCACGAAAATTGTATAAAAGTGGCAGAGGGAAGTGGAGACCCGCCGCCCGACAACTTGAAAAATGCTTTTATTTTATATGAGAGTAAGAAAAACACAACAACAACAACGAGACCACACTTCAAAGCTGTAAAATGTTTCTTGCACATTTTTTCTTTGATTTTAAACTCGAAACTTCAAACTCATTCAAAACGTCGCACCAAAAGCGCCGGTAGCCATGGCAGATGCGCCGCGCCACAAACGAAAAGTTGCAGGCAATAACTCAGTGCGGCAGTCATCATTGTCGTGCATACTGGCCCAGCGCAACTACCTTCCACCTTCAGCTAACAAGCAAAGATGCGCTTGTTCATTGTGTTGGGAAGCGCATAATTGTTGAAGATGCCGCTGCGTCTGTGAAGACGATGCCGCCAACGACAACGAAAATCTGTGTAGAAGCGGAGAGCGAAATCATGCCGCCAGCAAACAACTCAAACTGCTGGTCAAGTTGGATTGCTTTAAAGCAGCGCTGTGGTTGATTGGATTTTCTTAGCGTTGACTTGGTATAGGCGGACACTGTCTACATTTTTATGGTGGATTTGTGTGTGTGTTCCCATGTCCAATTTGGAGTATATATTTTAATTTATTTCAATCTGCCACATAGTGCTTGCAATAACTTCATTTATTTATGAATTATGAATCTATATTGTATGTTCATGGCGCCAAAGCAAGAATCCAATTGAAGTTCGCAATCCCGTCATAAATTTGGAATGCCGTTGGTGTGTGTAACAATGCCTTGCGAATTTTAGAGGGGTTTGTCTGATTTTGTTTTGCAAAAGTTATCACAAAATAAACTTTGTAATTTTGGGTTGAATAAATAATTTTCGGAGTTAACTCCTAATTTTTGGAGTATTTATTTTTGAAGATAGTAATCTCAAAATAAAGTTTGTGCGTTTTTGAATGACAATAAATTTCTGAGTTAACTTCAAATTTTCGGAGTATTTATTTTTTGAAGCTAATGAGATGAATTTATTTCAAAACTATACTTACACTGCTTTGGGAATAAGTTAAATAATTTGTATTATCAAATATGGAAATATTATGTGTATAACACATATACGTATGTATGTACATATGTATGTATGTATGTATGCATTTAAAAAAAATGTTTATTCAATGTCTCCGTCTACTCCTAAATTTTGGAGGACTATTTTTTTAAACTATAAAAATAAATAAATTAGTTTTCTGTCTCCAATATGAAAATAATATACATATGTAGTACATATGCATAATAAATCTTAAAAAATTTAAAGCCGACGTCTTCAATTAACGAAAAAAGGAAAAGAATGCGACCGATTCTCTCACTATGAAAAATTAAATAAAATAAAGAACTTGTATTTTTGCATAAGGCAACAAAAATGAACGCTAATGAGGCTTATTATATAAAAAGTTTATTTTTTCACAAAGCATTTCGAGTACAAAAATTTTTCGGAGTCAAATTTTTCGTTAAACTATCATAGTTTTCGTCAAATAATTTTATTTAATGAGCATATTCTTAATATTGCATTAAGCAATTAACTCCTAAAATTTTCGGAGTAAATTTTTTTTGGTAATAATTCTACTTTTTCCAAACGGAAATTAAGCACACTGATTGTTTATTGTTTATATTTTAAATTAGTAATTAAACATCGCTTAAATTGCCTCCAAACTTATGCATCCAATTTGTTATGCTCATTAACTTAAGCTGACTAAATCTGTGCACTTTCTTAATACTGCTATTTTCACACACGCAAAGCATTATTAACAACACCATTGTTAAACCGAACGCTCCGCAAACTCTTAACACATACAGTTGCGAGCATTGAAATAGTAGTGCCTATTGGCCAATAGAGTTTTCCTTTAAATTTTGTTTTCTTTATGATATTGCCGTCGATCATTATTTTAGTTATATTCTCTCAAGTACAACGGTCCTGTTATACACAACAATAAGTGTGAAACACTTACCGTTATTTTTTTAGAGCCAATTTTATTGGGATATCTGTTTTTATGAGCGAGCAATAGAATAGTAGTGAACTGTGAGCTGATTGCAAACAGATAAATTTTAATTAAAAAAATTTAATTTTATCAAACAAAAAGTAAGTTTCCTATTCTTTTATTTATTATTCAATGCAAAAAGCAAAAAAAATATGACTTTGCACGTTTTATTGGGCCGCGGGAAGGACTGTAGTGAAGACAAACGAGAATGGATTCAATTTGTCATAAAAAACGGTAAATCCTACAAGGGAGTGGAAAACCTTGTAAGGTGTTAAGTCACAACGATTCGCAATGCAATTAGTTATAAAAAAAAGACGAAAAAAGGGGCACAAGATGGACTTTTTCTGAGAATTTACACGAATAGTGGTAAGATGCGCCAAGACTCGACCTAGAATGTCAGCTATGAAGATTCGGAATGAACTTAACCTGGCCTGCGGTGTTCATACAGTGAGAAGACTTCTACATTAACATATTTTATATGTCCGCAGTCCTCGAAAAGGACCGTTATTAAAAAAAAATCATGTAGCAAGTCGCCTTAAATTCGCCAAAGGACACCTGAATTGGCCGATTGAGAAATGGCGCAACATCTTATGGACAGACGTGTCGAAAGTCGTTCTATACGGCGGTAAAGGGTCTTGTCAGTGTCTAAGATGCTCCCCTAATACAGAGTACGACCCCAGATTCAGCACAAAAGCTTTGAAGTATGGCGGTTTAACTATTATAATTTGGGCCAACTTTTTTTGTATAGTCCCAATTCACAAGATTACTGGGATAATGGACCGACACAAATGCTTGGATATAATGCAGTATATTATGATACCATTTGCTGAAGAGGACATGCCGCTGAAAAGGATATTTCAGCAGGATAATGACCCTAATTACACCAGTAGGGTGGCAAAGAAGTGGTTTCGGATCAATGGAATTGAGGTTATGAACAGGCCAACTCAATTTCCTGGCCTCAATCCTATTGAAAACCGTTGGGTAGACGTCAGGAAAGCCGTGTGCAATGATAAACCCAAAAACAACAACGAGTTGTGGATCGTAGTGCAGCAATCATGGCATAGCATACCACTGAAAACATGCCACAGTCTCGTAGATTCTCTGAAGTAGCGATGTATTGCTGTTATCAAAAATCATGGCCATGCTACCAAGTACTAAGATCTCCTATAGATGAACTACTTTACTACTATTTTACTGCTCCCTACAATTTTCATACATAAACACATCTTTGTAAATAAACATATCTTGTACACATTCAAATCTAAATATTTTTAGTAATAAACATATCCTGGAAAATATGATCCACTTTTGCATTTCAATGGATGTTAAAATTGTTTGGCATTTTACATAACTCACAGATATGTAAAGCTCTAACACCCACTACTATTTCACTACTCGCAGCTGTATGTACATAACTTTTTAGCAGTCTAAGTTGAGCAAATTCAGATGTTTGTTGCAAATTTTGTAAATACTTTAATTACCACACTCAGACTTTGCTTTTGCAAATTTTCACCTCTTCTTCTTGGTGGCAACATATGCGGCTTGTTGTTGTTGCAACCACAGCTGTTACCGATAATTTGTGCACGCAGTCTGGCATACCAACAACAAGTTAAAAACTTTGTTGCTTTCCGTCGCACTGTGTTCATTAAATTCCGGCAATGTGAAGTGCCGATTGCGCTTGTGCGCAATTGGGTGCGAGTCACGTGCCACTTTTGACATTATTACCACTTGCTTTTGATGGGCGCACCATTAAAAAATCTTTTCGCTGTTGTTGTGTCAGCCAATATTATTTTTAGTCACTGCCAGCATGAAGGGACCAAAAATGTTTGCGTACTTCCAGCAGTCGACGGGCGTGGATCGTAAAGCATTTCGTCTCGGAATGTCTGTCTCACGTCGTGTGTGATTAAAACATGTATACAATATATGTAAGTATGTTAAGTAGACAGAACTTTAAATTTTGATTGTTGCAACACACCATGGAAGACCAATAAAAATAGCTTCAAAGTAATGGAAATCGTTGACTCCGACCATCATGTAAGCACTGCTTCGACTATCCATGTGCTAAAAATTGTACTTAAAGCATATTTGAACCATTTAAGTAAGGCCGAATAAAAAACGAAGCTTGATCTATGCAAAAATTCTCATGGACCGAATTTCCAAAGGCGAGTAACCATTGAATCGAAAAAACTCAATCCATTTCTGATGCGGAAGTTTGCTGGTGACGAGAAGTTGAGTTGGTCACTTAAGCCAACGTCCATGCCAAGGTTGTGGGACTGACGGACTGGTGAAGGGTTTCCTATGTGTTTAATGAGATTATCATTACTAAGAATTCCTCCCCTACGACCAAACTCTTAATTCGGATCACAACTGTCAAGACTTGTATCGTCTAGAGTAAGCTACCGCCCAGAAATGGCAAGCTTTGGCTAATAGGAAAGAAATTATGTTACATTAGGACAACACCAGGCGTCACACATCGACAGTAATTCCTGAGAAAATACCGGCGTTTGGTTGGAATGCTTTTATGCATCCACCTTATAACGGAGTTTCAATATATATAGCGTCCCTATAAAAGTAAACCGATAGGAACAGCAAATGACGCCATATTTTTCCCGCTCTTCTGTCATTTCTCTTCAGTAAGGTTTGCCATTTCATCATGGAAAAATATACGATCAAAGAGCGAGTCGAAATTATTAAAATTTACTACCGAAATTCGGAGTCAGAGGCCACAACTTTAAGAGCGCTACGTCTAATTTATGGTCGTCACAATCATACTGACAGCAGTTGTGGCGAATTTTGCGAAAAGAACTTGGCCTACATCCTTACAAGAACAAATTGACGCAAGAACTGAAGCCGCTTGACCACCAGAATCGACGTATGTTCGTGAATTGGACTAAGCAACAACTTGAACATGATCCGAATTTACATCGAAAAATCATCTTCAGCGATGAGACTCATTTCTGGCTGAATGGCTTTGTCAATAAGCAAAATATGCAATCCACAAGTAGTACATGAGTCACCATTTTATCCCGATAAAATTACGGTTTTGTGCGGTTTATGGGCTGACAGCGTCATTGAGCCGTACTTCTTCCGTGATTATCAAAACCGGCACGTTACTGTGATTGGGAATCGCTACCGCTCAATGAAAACCGAATATTTTTGGCCCGAATTGGATGATATGGAATTGGACAACGAATGTCATAATCGATTTATTGAAAACCAAGTTTGGCGAACGTGTTATTGGCCGCCTCGGTCGTGCGATTTGACGCCATTAGACTATTTTCTCTGGGGGTTCTCGATTGATGAACTTCGTACGAATATCGAACGCGAAATTGCAGCAGTATCGGCGATTTATGCTTGAAAACCCTCGAAACTTGGGTTCAGCGTTTGGATTTCTGCAAGTATGCCCGAGGTGCCCATGCAAAAGGAATCGACTCCCATACATAATGACATCGAATGTACTTTCACAGGAATAAAGAATTTCGTTGATATTCCAAACCGTTTTGGTTTTAGCGTTCTTATTGAAAAATCCGTTAGTTTAGAACTGAACTCAAGTGTTCAATGTATATCACTTACTGTGGTGAATGATTTTTCTTGTGAAACAAAAGTTATGATAACCGACTGTACCAGTTGTACGTCAATACGGACGATGGTTTTTATGTGAGTGACATCATGAACAACAATTCGTAAAACTCTTTCATATTATTTACGTCTCTTTGTTTGACTCAAATTGGTACTTTTAAGCATATAAAGGACAAATATTCTATGTACTGTATATAGCGAACTAGTCCCTTAGTTTTTGAGATGAATATATGCAATTTTGCACACATCCTTTTATCCCCAAGAAGCTCTTCAGTTGTCGGAACCGCCGATATTGGATCTTCGTAGTGTATAGTTACCATACAAACAGAACGTTTTTGGGATGAAAAACTTGGGATGGGAAACTTTTCCATACAACGGGTGGTGCAATCTGCGAAGAAATTAATGAGATCAGACTCTTATAGCATATGGATACCATACAAGTTGATCGATCGGTATAAACATCTTCTATGGAAAGCTTTTTCAGTTGAGAGATAATTTACGAAATATTGAATCGCTGTTACGTAAGACAATCTATCTTCGAAGAATATACTTAAATCGAATCATTATCATCTTGCTGACATACAAACTGTGCGACCAAAATCAAGTTCATGTATTCAATATTTATATTTGTTAGGGGCATTATAGCTTCTGTGCAACCAGAGTTAATGTTTTTTCTTGCTTTCATAGTGAATTAATTCTCACTATTCTTTATAAAGCAAATCAGAAAAAAATTTAATGAAAGAGCTATCTTATGCAATAGTTTTTTATAAAAGTCGAAAAGTAATAATAATTATTATAGGAAAAGAAAAAACTACCAAATGAGTGCTAATAAAAAAGTCATACACCTGAATTAACTGTAAAATGTGGTAATTTCAGTTCAATTGTTCAATTAAATGGCGAACGCCGAATTCTTTACAATACATTTTAATGAATCAATTGAATGAAGCGCTACTGCCGCAATTATTATTGCAAGAGACTAAAAAAAGGCAGTGCATATGGGAAAATAATTGGTGATATTTATTATTTATTTTGTTATGACAGCATTCAAAATGAAATCAAACGAAAATGGAATGAAAAAAGCGAAAAAAACAAAAAATTAAATTGGTGAAAGTGATGAGCGAACAACGGTATATTATGGGAAAAATTTTTATTTGTACATACATATGTAGGTGTGTATATGAGCTATATAGGTAGACAAAGACTAACATCGCCAGATTTGGCGTGAAATGAACAAAAACAGAATTAATAATTGAGATAATTAAGAAAGGAAACAAATGTGAAAAAATATTCATATGATTACTTCATATTTAACAATGTAAATAACAGAAAGAAATTAAGGCTTTTAAACAAAAACAAGAAAATATAACAAATTGTATGCTATAAATCTCTAAAGAGATGACAAAAATATGCACACTGTTGCATAAGCGAAATTAAAACGTGATTAAGAATTGCTAATGTGGAATTAAATGAGAAAAGGGAACTAAAAAATTACCACAATAACAACAAAAGCACACACAAACGCCATAAAATAAAAAATAAATAATAATAAAAAAATCAAAAAACATTAAGAAAAAAATTAAAAAATAATTTAAAAAAAAATTAGATAAATAAAAAGAAAATTAGATAAATAAAAAAACCGTTATAAAAATTAGTAAAGAAAATATCAACGCTGGTCACACAGCTGTTTGACATTAAATTGATGTCCATTGTTGTAGTCATGGTGTGTAATTAACTGTCACCTTTTGACGTGTTCATCAAAAGCAACAACACGAACACGTCATAGTATATTGCAACTCAATTCTGATTTGACATGCTGGTGCAACACGTAAATTGTTGCTGTTGAAATTGGAAAAAATAATTAAAAGAAAATTATAAAATATGAGATACACAATTTCTGTCTGTGAGCTTGCGCAGCTGTCAATAAAGCGCCACTCATATATAGTTAAGCGCATAGAGAATGACGAAGCGAACACACAACTGGTATAAACCGAATTAATATAGTTGGCGTTGCAGGCAGGTACCGCTGGTTGAGTATAATAAAACAATGTGGGGAAAAAGTGAATCGAACACACAACTGGTATAAATTATATCAACTGGTATAAATGTAGGTAGCGTTGCAGACAGGTAGCGTTAGTGGTGCTTAAATAAATCAAATAGGAAAATGAGAATCGAACGCACAAATGGTATAAATCGTATAAACTGGTATAAATAAAGTTAGCAGGGCGAATAGATATATAAATCGAGATCGGTAAAATTAATCGATTTAAAAAGTTGTGAAATGAACACAAAACTGGTATAAATAATATAAAATGGTAAAAATATAGTTAACGGCGCAGACAAGTGGCGTTAGTTGAGTACAATTATTAAATATAAAGTTTATGAGAGAATCGAATACAAAACTGGTATAAATATGTGTAGTTTGCGGCATGAATAGGAATTTGAGCATAATCAATTAACATTTTTAAATCGAATACAAAACTGTAATAATTTACAGAAACAGGTATAAATATAGCTAGACGTCGGCTACAAAAAAATTCTTACCAAAACTGTTAGGATGTTAGTGGAAGATTTGCTTTGATATGAACATTTATGAGTAAAATTTTATAGGGCACTTGTGGAACCGTCACTAGTAATTAGACTAATTTTTAGCTCAACAGCGTCTTAAATGTTTGTAGTGTGAGCAAAATCTCTCTCTGCTCTTTTGCATCAAAAAGTCGTTTGAGTACTATTGGTATTATGGATCCAGAATCAACTACGTTATTGAGTATGTCACCTCATAGAATAGTATCAATAGTAAACTGTTTATCGAGCCACCGGCAAAGTAACGCTTTTGAGCTTTTCAATCTCACACATACACACATATATGCTCAATACAAATTGCCACACGCTATAAAGTTTACTTCAAGATTTTTGAAAGTAAATAAATAAATACAAACTTATATTCAAACACTTCTTCATTCGAAGGTGCTATCAGGGCCGTTCAGGAATGTATGTATGTATATATGTAATATTTGTATTTGCATTTGCATGGCTGTATATTTGCTAGTAGCAGGCGCTAAGAATTTCACTGTAAGTAATTTGTAAATATATTTCTACATATTTTAGTATATATTTACAAATTTTTATGTGTAATTATTTGCTTAATCGACGAATTTTTGAGTGTATGTTACGTATATATGTCTATGATATTTCCTTTAACTGCGGCGAGAGTGTACGGTGCTTTATTTGCGCCATCTGAATAATATACTGGATAAATCCAGTTATTTTAATTTTCAGATATGATAGCTAAATGGCATAATTTGCTTATATACATATGTATATCATATATCTGTATTTATTGACATAAATGACTAAATTCTCATATTCATAAATCAGCAAAGGAATGACACGCATGTTCTTCGAAGAAAAATCACATCATTGATTACTAATTTGAGAAGTGGATACAAAATTCAAGAGCAACAAAGGCTGACAAGAGCGTCTAATTCCCAAGAAACAAACAAAAAAAAAACAATTTTCGATATTTTCTGTTCAGAGCGATCACTGTATAGCCGCCTTCCAGCTTGTCAATAAAACAGATACATGATTTGCTATAGCTTCTAAGCCAGAACCGAGATTTCAAGTGACTACCTGGTTATATGTACATGCCAATGAATTAAAGAGCTCAATAGCGAAGTCTAACAAAGCCTTGTATATAGGTATTTTATTGCTTGAGAGAAGGCCAAAAGTCTTCAAAGTTGATGAATTGGAGACGTTACTAGATGAGAATCAAATGCAAGAAAAGCTTGCTTCAGAATTGAGAGACACACGCCAAGCAACTACATATATGGGTTGGGAATGATTCAGTAATGAGGTACTTGGGTTTCTTATGACCTCAATACCAGGAGAGGCACGAAAAAATGATTCTGCGCTCGGCCTGACGTTGGCAAACCCGTCCAAATCTACTTGAAATCACTTAAATAGGAAGTCTCATCCCATGCGATATATTTCTCAGATTTGCACCGTCCGAGTACTATTTGTTCCGTTCGATGCCACAAGGGTTGTCTTAGAAGCAGTTCCACTTTCAAAAAGAAAAATGGCTTGATTCTTAGATAACTTCACAATATGAATAGTTTCGCCGTAACATTATTCGAACCAGGAATAAAGGGATGTTCAACTTATTCCAGTGTGAGAGCACTTCAAAATTAGCGTTTTTATAACATTTTCCATTATGGCCAAATTGAAAAAAAATAATTTATTAAAACTAAAAAAGCCGATGTTCATGCTAGCTTTTTCAAGAAGCTTGTCAATTGTAATTATACCAGTTTAAGTGATTTATACCAGTTCGCTGTTTTCACTTCCCCACAAGATTTTTTTTACATATAATATCAATTTAGCTTGATTATACCAGATTAAGCGAGTTATACCAGTTCTTTATTCACTTAGAAAATCTACACATTTGAATTATATTTCTCACTATTTAGGCTTTTAGTTTAATTAAGACCACAAATAGTTATTTTTAAGTCTAGTTCTCCCAGAATTTTATAGTAAATTTTATGAAGATTCTATACGATCGATACTATACAGAACAACATTAGCTGGTTAATTGTAAATATCATTTAATATATAAAATTTAAGTGTGGCTTGTAGACTAAATCATTATTGAAGCCGTTGATTTTTTTCGAATAGGGGCATTGAAAGTGATCATTGGGCATAAAAATGCAGAAAAAATATCAATAAAAATGAAGACTTTGCCAAGGAAACACGAGAAATTTTGCTTTTAAAGAAGTTGAAAAAACGTTTGTGCTTCCATATATTTCCGATCCATCAATTCAATATTTAAACTATTTTTGGCACTCTTAGAAGCTCCACCAATTGGCAAGCTTACGAAAATATGCCGCATGATGTGTTTTTGTCAAATTATTATCATAATGTTTTCTTACTTTGCTATGGCATAACAGTTGTTGTTAAATTGCACATGTGATTATCGTGATAACTGTTGTTGTATTACTTTTTTACCTTTTGTTGAATCGTTAGCATTGCATGGCATGACGGCGCGCGGCTTGTCGCATGGTTAGGTGTGCCGGCTATAGACACACACACAATATATGTATATATATTTGTACTCGTTCATATGTGTTTGTATGCCTTTGGTGACCCACATTTCGAGTGTTATATTTATGTATGTATGTATAAGTATAACATTCTCACATATACATACATAAATTTGTATCATGCATGTGATGCTGATGTTATGCCTCTCATTACACACATACACACATAAATACATATTTACTAATATGTGGTTTAATCATTAAATTCTCGTTTGTACCGTTGAACACACTCACATCTAAGTTGTGGCGCGACATGCCGAGTAGCAGCGGCTTGAAATGCAGGTATGTCAGCCATAAATAGTGGAGCTTGGAATGTAAGTGCGTGTACTCGAGTATGTGTTTGTCATATCAATTCATTTACTTCTGTTTTGTTTTTGTTTTTTTGCCATGCATTATGCCGATTCGCGTGCACAAAGTTGATTGAACTTTTAAGTTTGCTGACAGTTTTCACACTTTGCACGCAAACGGCTCAAACCAGCGGCGCGACTTGAGCCCCAATTATTGTTGTTGTTGTTGTTGTGTAGACAAAAAATAAATTTAAATGCCACATAGCTACATACATATGTGGTGCAGTGCGCTGACTGACGGATTAGCAGCGGCGCACCAATTTGCCGCCGCGTACATACTTTTTCGAGTGACTGTAGCGAATGCAATTCGTTTTCAGGCGCGGCTTGCCATAAATTGACATTTTTTACTTACAATTAATTCAATATTTGCACAAATTATGCAAAATAATGACATGCAATGCGAAGTATTTTTTAATAAAAAGATAGTTTTTGCCTCTTAACTGAAAGCCAAAGCGGATTAAAAGTTTGAACACAGAGAGTCAATATTTTTCGGAGTGAAGTAGAACTGTATCTAGCAACTATTTTCGGAATGAAAAGTTCGGAGCAAGTTGCATTTTCCGAGTATTATTTCGACTTTATACATACTTTCGCTGTATTATCTTTCACTTTTAAACGCTTAAGATATAAACGGTAATTTAAATGATTTTTCGAAGATCATTAAATTAACAGAAATAAAAGAATTTTAAGCTTGGAAATACAATACTGTTTTGAGTGAAAATGTTTTCAAGGAAAAAAATTCGGAATACATTTTTCGGAATAAAGTTATTTTTAGGAGTAATCTTTATTGCCGTATTTACTCTAACTTTCGCTGGGACATTACAACAACATTACTTTTTAAAGGTTTACAAATAAACGGTATTTTAAATATCAACGTATTTTCGAATACGGAAATACGTGATAGCTAAGGGATGGAAATACAATTTCCTTTGGAGTAAAAATTAATTATATAAAAAGGTTCGGAATAAAAATTTCGAAGCAAAGTTTCTTTCGGAATAATGTTCACTACAGTATTTACTCTAACTTTCGCTAGGACATTACAATAACATCACCTTTTCACAGTTTTGCATATAAACGGCAGTTTAAAACACCATCGAGTTTTCGGAGTTCCATAAATTTACAAAAATAAGTATAAGTTTACTCTTAAATGCATTCGGACTGTAAATTTGTTATGCAAACAACTTTCGGAGTAAATTTATTTTTCGGAGTAGTACTTTCTATAATTTTAAACTCATTTTCCCTATTATTTAAGAAGCTTTATATGCGAACTGTTAAACTGAACAATTTTCGGAGTAAATATTTTATTCGGAGCTAAGCTTATTATCATTTTCAAAACCCTTTTCGATACGAATTTATATTAACTTCAACTTGTAAACGTTTTTCGTAAGAACTGTAAAACCTGGAACAAATTTCGGAGTAAGTTTATTTTTCAGAGCAATACTTATAATTTTTATATATCTTTTCGCTATAAATTTATATTAACACCGACTTTTGGAAGTTTTATAAGAATATAATAAGAACTTTATGTATTTTTCGGACTTGCGGACAGATCAGGGGCCTGTATCAGGGGTCTGTATCTCGATTCGCAAATGTATTCTATTCGAAATTCGGATTTACTTTATAATTATGCGAAAGTATACAAACCACCCTGTGCCAGAATACATACGTACAATTTTCGTTCGTTTTTTCTACAACTCAAAAGCTAGCGAATATTTTATTCGAAAATTGGCTTGAAAATCCGAAAATCGAGTTACAGAATATAAAAAATCTGAATTCGAGTAAATTTTTTTTCGAATCGAGTTACAAAATAGGACCCCAGTATGTTATAATAACATAAGTTTGCGCTCAAGAAAATATTACTAACTTTCCAGCGTAAAAATACAATACATATAAGATATTGTTACCAAATGCCATTTATAATTTTTTTGCGATCTTAGCTGCTGAAACTCTATTTGAAATCCCGCATAATAAAGTAAAATTAATTTCTACCTTTGCCTGCTTGGGTATGATTTATGTAGCCATTTTGGAGCTTATCTACGGCAATTGCATGAATTGTTATGCACCAAAATTATGTTTGAAAAATGTCTTTTCCAGTTATAACCCCCTCAAAGCTCTCGTCATTATATCGTACCTCACACTACTATGCGCTTTGTATAAGAACTGAATGTAGAACAAGTGATTTCAGTTTATGCCAAGCTTCAATGTTATGAAAGAGCCAACGATAAACTCCGAATGAGAATCACCGCCAAGTGAAAACTGACTTATTCACTTAACCTCCATTTATTAAATCTGCGAAAAGTTCGCACGAAGAAGTGTGATTATACAATTCCGAATGATTACAAACCGATTTGGCTTAATTACAGCAACACAAATTGCAAACTGCAAAAAAAAAGTTATGAGAAAATAAATTCTCTCAGCTTTACATTATTTACACTTTGTGGCGCTTACTTCAAGAACATTTCATTTCAGCCAGCAATGCTGATGTGTTCTTGCCATTGTTGCTGTGGTTGGATGACAAACAAAAAAGGAGCATTTCTAAACGTCACAATTACGTCGTTAACGACACACTGATGGACACTTCTGCTGTAACTACATTTATGTCAAGCGCTGAGCATTAAACACTCACGGACACATACACTTATTTACAGACATACATACACTTACTTACATACATCTTTATCGATCTTACGCTGGCCATAAACAGTCCATTTCTGCCTCCTGCCAGTTGCCGCCTGCCATCGAGCACGCTCTGACGCAACAAAAGCCATTCCACTTCAACTGCAAACGCGTGTTTGGCCATTAAAGCGCTTTTTGTAAAAAATCAAACACACACAGGGACTTACACTTGGAAATTCATGTTCTCAACGCGGTACATTAATGCTTGGTCAGCGCTGTCATTTGGAGATGCCGTCGCAATGATAGCACGAAATGTCACAGCCAAAATGCTGGCTACAGGGTCCAAAAGCAGTAATTTAATGATATTAATAGCTTGCCCATAACATAGCGGCGATGGAGGAATGGCTCGGGCAATCAGCAGCGGATGCCATTTGCGTTTTAATGGCGGTACTCCTAACTTTAATAAATCCGCAGAAAGTGAAAATTAATTAGAAAAGCAGAATTGAAATTAAAAATAGGCTGTAAGGCGCGCTTTATTAGCGCTTAATAGCTTTTCGAAAAAAATCTAAATAGAGAAAGATACTAGAGCTTTTAACAAAAGGGTCCATTTTCGATGAAAATTTGGTATGTTCAAGGGAGCTCAGGTTCGGTCGCGCTACTAAACACCGCGACTGAAATCGCAGTTCTACTCTAACAGATGAAATACCAGTACTTTGTGAAAAAGCCCTGTGGTGGCGGGTACACGCTCTCAATAGAGCTGTAGAAAAAGCAGTAAAACAAACGTAGAATACAGAAGGCTTCCGGTTTCGCAGTACTGCCGGTAAAACAGACACAGACCACAAAAGTCTTCAGGTTTCCAAGCTAAATGATCCCATTTCTAGTTTTCTAAAGATAATGAATGTGTTTGCATTTCTGCCTATTGTCTGCTGAGAGAGCGCTGAAACTTTTTATCGACATCTAACTCGAACGACGAATACTTAGCAAAACACTTTCCGGACAGCTCTAGAAGAACTAGAAACCGTAAAGAAGAGGTTGTAGAAGATTGTGATAGGTACAACTGCACAGTCAGATGAGACAGTTGGTTGGAAAGGTTGGCATACGAGCGCCGGACCGCAGTCGGCAGCTCCTTGGACATTATTAAGCCCATTGTATTCCCGAGTGGTAACCAATTAATGCGTTATCCAGCAACTCATTAGATTTGCCAAAAAATATAGTTTTTCACTTCAGCTGCTCAATACCTCTAAAGTTGGAATATTGGGCGCCATATTTACATTCTCTTCCGGCTGGGTATATTAATGTACCATTTTCTGAATGTGCCTTGTAATGACTCTTACAATGTTCCTAAGCTCTTTAGCCTTTTGCTTAGAAGTAGGAGCTTTTTTAACTGTCCGCCATAAATGCAAAAGGTGTTGCTCTAGGGTCCATTGCTTCAAACAACCCTTAAAGGAGCTATATGGCCTGTGGGCCAGCTCGTCTGCCACTTCATTTATTTCTTTTCTATATGATATTCAACGAGCCAGCTCCTCAGAGTCTATTCCATCCAGCTTGCGTAACCTAATGCAATGAATTTATATTGGCGTTACGGATAGTCTTAATTGCCCTTTGGTTACCCACTAAATGTCTTCGGATTTGCTGGTTAGAACAGAAGCTCGATCAGTACCTTTTGTTATGCCTACAATTTCGGCCAGAATTACTAAACGCCACATTTTTTCCCACTCTTTTGACATTTCTCTTCAGTAAGGTGAGCCAGTGACCTCAACTTTAAGACCGCTAGTTCAATTTTTGGTCATCATAATCGTTCTGTTAATAACCGAGCGTCTAATGTAAAAATTTAGACCCAGAGGCACAATACAAAATGTTCCCGTACCGTGAGACATAGAAGTGCCCGTAGTGCCGAGAATATTGCTGCTGCTAGCGCATCAATTGAGAAATACCCAAATCAGTCTCTAACACTTTATTTTCAAGCGTTGGGAATCTCAGTAACGTTGTTGAAAATTTCGCGAAAGGATCTTGGCCTACATCCTTACAAGATCAAACTGCCGCAAGAACTGAAGTTGCTTGACCACCAGCATCGTCGTATGAGCTGAGCAACAACTTGCAACCGATTCTTATTTTCATCAAAAAATCATCTTCGGCGATGAAGCTCATTTGTGTCTGAATGGTTTGATTAAAAAGCAAAATATGTGTTATTGGTATGGCAGCAATCCAACCGTATTCCATGAATCACCACTCCGTCCTCAAAAAATTACGGTTTGGTGCGGTTTATGGCCCGTTGGCGTCGTACTTCTTCCGAGGCACGTTACTATGAAAGGGAATCTCTACCGCTTAATGATAACCGAATATTTTTGGCTCAAGTTGGATGATATGAACTTGGACAATATGTGATTCCAACAACGGCTTTACAAGCCACACAGCAATTGTCACAATTGATTTATTGAAAACCAAGTTTGGTGAACGTATTATTTCACGAAATGGTCCAGTCAATTGGACGCATTAGTCGTGCGACTTGACGCCGTTAGGCTATTTCCTGTGGGGCTACGTAAAGTCTATGGTCTATATCAACAAGCCAACGACGATTGATGAACTTCGTAAGAATATCGAACATGAAATTGCAGTAGTATCGGCCGATTTATGCTTAAAAACTGTCGAAAATTGGGTTCCATACATAATGGGGTTGAATGTACTTTCACAGAAATAAAGAATTTCATTAATATCCCAAAGCGCTGCAATTGAAACCTGTTATACTCGCATATTGTAAGTATATAATACACGACAATGTTCAGCGTTAAGAGCTGAGGTTATTTAGCTATGTCTGTCTGATTGGTATGCTGTCATACAGCTGTCATAAACCGAACGATTGAAATCATGTTCTTGGATGGAAAACTACAACAATTCCAGAAGAAATTCTACAGACCGGATTAATATATTATATAGCTGTCAGACAAACTGACCGACCAAATTCAAGTTCTTTTATGGAAAACTTTTTTATTTCAAGAGCTATCTTCACAAAATTTTACCCGGATTATTGTCCAAAACAACGGTGCAATCTTCAAAGAAATTGTATCAATCTTTCCAATTGATATAGGTCCGCCCTGTTGCCATTCATCCAGAAAAAACAACGGGTTGATTTGGTAACAAATAATTACACGTTTTGGGCTGATCCATTGGCCACCAAGATCGTATGAGCACTGTTAGACTTTTTTCTGTGGAGATATGTTAAGTCTAAAGTTTATGCGAACTGTCCCGCTTCAATTTGGCCTTGGAGCAAAACATTACGCGTGTCGAATTGCTCGAACGAGTCATCAAAAATTGGACTCAACGGATGGACTATCTGAGACGTAACCACAGACAATATTGGAGGGAGATAATCTTTAAAGAGTAAAGTCAAAGAATGTTCTTACGAATGATAATAAACATTCTCTATTAGATTTGAAGTTTCTGTGTTTTTTTCTTTAAAAAAGTTGGGAACTTCGGTATGGAGCATCAGTAATAAGTTTGGTCAATGGCATATCTTGAAGATGTAAAAATTCTCGAAATCCATATCTTTATACATTGTAGAAAGGTAGTTTATCAACATAATATGTTTCATTTGTGTCTTTGGTATTTTTAGAACTCGCTATCAAATAGCAAAGCCCATGTCTTTATTTATTTTTTGTTTTTATTACAGCACAGTCAGCACAAAAATGTTAACTGTCATTTATTTTCGTTGCAAATGTACGCCAGCTTATCTTATCTCCTCGCAGTTGTTGCTGTTTTTGTTGTTATTATTTGCTGTTATCTGTTACCATTGTAACAACAGCTACAGCGCGCACACTACAACTGTAGTACAATATGTAGCGCATTTATCATGCCTAGACACTGCCTCCGCTGCGTTGCCGCTGCGAACTCGCTGCAGTCGAAGTTCAGCCTTAAGCCACCTTATACACCTTCATTTATTTAATTCTATGCATACAGTCAGCTTACATTGTTGTTATTATTATTATTGTATTTGTTTTTGTTGTTGGCGAGCTGTCGGCATTTCATTTGGCTGCCGCTGCCGCATACCAAGTCTTGTAACTGGTTTCTGTTTCTGCGGAAAATGAAGCCAAAAAACAACAAATAAATAAAATATACAAGTAACAACAACAAGCGTATGTTGTTCTTGCCCTCCAACTCGCTATTGGCTAAAGCTGCTACGCTTAGTTGGCTTTAATGTTGCAGCGGTTTGGCCACTTAAAGCTGCTTGACTCGGCATTTTATTGCTTCGGCTGCGGCATTTCTTAACTGTTTCTCGCGCTGGAGGTGCAACGAATGTCGAGTAGGCAATAACAACCACTTTTGTTCCAAAAAAAAATTGTAATAAAAACAAAAACAATAATGAAGTGTGGCGCATGCTGTAGCTGGCAGCTTTGTATGTGGGCAAGCAAGCAGCAATGGTTTTACGACACCCTGTATGTATGTACATATATCTACATATGTATATGTGTATGTACATACGCATATATACTTTTCTTCATTTATTTGCAGTTAAGAATCGTAATCAAAAATGCTAAAAATCCGGCGAGCGCTCACAGCCAACGGCAAAACGTTGTGGCGCGCAGCTCCAGCAGCCGCGCGGCAGCAGCGGCAGTTGGCAACGCTCTACGCTTGAGTTGCGGAAATGTTATGCGCGTTAAAGGTATCTGATGTCATTGCTAATAGTGGTTTTCCATTTACTTTGTTTTGGCTTTTCCTTCTGTTATTCGTTTGCATATCATGGCAGCGCGCAGGCACACAGAGCCATAGCAGTAAATACAACAACAACAATGTTTCTTCACGTTGTTGATATTTTAAAGGGCAAAAGCATTTAGCCGTCAAATGAATTAAGATTTTTATAATACCCGCTGACTGCTACCAGCGTTGCGGCTTTGTACTCCGTTTGGCAATTCGGCGACTGCAAGTTGTTGGCTGGCAGTATGTGTGTTCGTTTGTGTTGAAATTGAGCGTCTGTCACCGCGGTGGCCATTCGTGTTGAGCAATAGTTTATGGTAAATTGTTTATCTTTAAACTTCAATTATATTTGCTTTGCTGCTTGGCGGTCCTACCTTGACCGCATTGGAAAACTGTGACATCTCGAGAGGCATCACTTAGGCAATAACATCTAATAACGATTTCAAATGTTGCTACTTAAGTAGCGAAGATTTTACAACTGTAAATTTGTGTGGGTACAAATGGATATGGTATGTATATATGTACATGTATAGATCTTATGAAATTTCTTGATTCAGTCAACATTTTTTACATAAAAACATATTATGCATATACATATACGACGGTGGTCTCTTATTGCTCCATGAAAAAATTTACTAATGGCCGTGCCCTTCCTTTTCTTCAACCAGTCTTTGGGCTATGATTTGATATTATAATGCCTTCCGGGCGCCTCTGTTCTGTGCGCACCTGCTCCAGTCTCGTAAAGGGTTTTTTCGTAGAGACGATACAAAAGTAGACCGATAGGGACGGCAAAGCCCAGCGAAGATCATTACTTAAAACTAATTAATCACTTTTTGTCAGATCATTTTTCCAAAATCAGATGATTTTACGTGGTAATCATACTTTTTGTACAAAAATGGGGTTGACATATTTTAAAATTATATTTTCGGAGTAAAGTTTTTTCCGAATTTCATGGAATGTCAACTAATTTTTCCTAAATCACATAATTTTTCGTGGGAATCATAAAATGTAAAATTAAGGCTGAAGTTGTTTAATATTATGTTTTCGGAGTAAATTTTAATTTTCCGAACTGCATCCAATATAAAACTGTTTCCTGCTTAGTCACACTATTTTTTATCGCAGTCGTATGAATGAAGGTTGATATGTTTTAAAATTATATTTTCGGTGTGAATCTTTATTTTCGGTATAGCAGGCAATGCAAAAATAGTTTCTCCAATATCAGAAGAATATTATTTTTCGTGTAAGTCATATATTATTAGCGAAGGTTTAAATGTTTTTAGATTAGATTATATTTTCGGAGTTTTTTTTTTCCGGTAGCAAATGATTTGTGAAAAGCACATTTTTCGTGGCAATTTTGATGATCAAAATAAAAAATTAACTATTAAAAAACATATTTTCGGAATAAATTTTTATTTTCGGAATGGCTTGCATTATTAAAGGAAGATATTCGAAAAAGAAGCTTGAAATATTATAAATTCAATTTTCGCAGTAAGATTTTGTTTTCGGAGAAACATACAATGTAAAAATAAAGTTTTCCTATTGGAAAATAAAGCTTGAAATATTTTAAAGGTACACTTTTTTATTTTCGGAGTAAATTTTTATTTTCGGAATTGCTTACATTATTAAAACTAGATATTGTGAATAGAAGGTTTTATTATTTGAAATTTAATTTTCGGAGTAAAATTTTGTTTTCGGAGAAGCATACAGTGTAAACTAAGTTTTCCTATTGGAAAAGAAAGCTTGAAATATTTTAAAAGTATATTTTTTTATTTTGGAGAAAATTTTTATTTTCGGAATTGCTTGCATTATTAAAGCTAGATATTTGGAAAAGAAGGTTGAAATATTTTAAATTAAATTTTTGGAGTAAAATTTTGTTTTCGGAGAAGCACGCATACATTTCCTATTAGAAAATTAAGCTTGAAATATTTTAAAACTTTACTTTTTATTTTCGGAGTGAATTTTTATTTTCGGAATAATATAAAATGCAATATTACTTTTTACAAATTTTTATAATTTTTCCTAGCCTTGCTCTTATCAAAGAATAAGATTGATATATTTTAGAATTAAAATTTCGGAGTGAGCTTTTTTTCGGAATTGCATACGATGAAAATTGAGATATATTTTATAATTATATTTTCGGAATTGAATTTAACATTATATTATCTATTTGGAAACCACAACAGCCATACAGCAATTTAAATATTTAACATATTGAATAAAAACCGTTAGCGCATTGTAAAAACAAATCAATCCTACACTCGCTTACCTCACTTTACCAGTTTGACTTTACCAGTTTGACTTTTGTTCTTGCTTCAGACCTGCGTGATATGTCAAAATATATCTAGCCTCACCTTCGCATTTGCACATTTATGATTTTTCAAATGACATTCCCCCTTTAAAATGCATATCGGTTTGCTTGTAACGCAATTGCGCGCTTGTGGTGATGGCAGCAAACATTAATTTGCCACCTTTCAACCGCATATGCAGTTAAATTCTTTGTGTTTCCTTTTTTACAACATTTTATAGCACTTTTCGTTTATGGAAATATTTCGCAATAACAAATAATGACATGCCATTAAAGCGCCGCTGCGCATAGTTGCCGCCGCCTCACGTAACATCTTCGGCAGATAAGCTCGCGTATTTCAACAGAAATATTTTTTAATCAACGTGTTTGCTTTTGTAGTTAAGAAAATATTAATAAACGAAAATATTTGCTTATTATGCGCACTAACGCTAATAACGTGACCCAAGCGGAGATGAGCCAAGCATTGCTTTGGTGACAATGTTGCCGCAGCAACTCATCGGCTTGTCGCTAGCAACAACAATATATGCGATGCGTCGTCTACTCGTCTGCTTATTAACGGCTTTAATAATGTTGAAGGTCGGCGATTGGCCAATATGCATGCTACACGCCTTTTTGTTGTTGTTTAGAGCTACTTAGATGTCGAGATTATTTACTAGCAAAAATATTATTATTTAGCCTTGAAGTTACGAAACGTTTGAAAACCTGTAGTAGACAGTCTGTTGGACTAGAATGTTGCATTCGAGAAGCATATTTATTATTGCAGTATTTTAAAATTAATTATTTTATCTTTGTAATTGCTTCCATTGTTATTTGTCTGGCCACTTGATTAAAAATGTGTTTTTATGTTTCATGTCTTGCTTTGTTGGATTTTAAAGAAGTTACCATTAATTTTTTGTTCACAGCCAACACAGACTTAATAAGTACACCAGATAATAAATATATACTTCATTAATAACGGGCGAATTAAGTAGAGATACTTTTTCCGATAACTATTATTATTATTTTTCCTCAGTATTGTTTGGGATTTTATCATGAAAAGACTGAACCTGCCTGAACAACGTTTACAAATCGTTCAACTTTATTCCGAAAATTCTCGTTGTGTAAAGAATGTGTTTCGCGCACTTCGATTAACTTATGGTCAACTTGATCTTGAGGCCTAGAGTCGATTCGGCATCGTTCGCAGCAGCTCGGACTGACTTATGGGACGACTTGGCGCATTTGACGTCGAGATCTTCATTTGAGAACGTCTAAAATACAGTTTGTGCAAGAACTGAAGCCACTTGACCTTCCCAAGCGACACAGCTTCGTTCTTGAAAAGTTCCAGGAAGACCAGATGTTTTCGAGCCAAATTTTGTTCAGCCATGAGGCCTATTTCTGGCTGAATGGACATATAAACAAGCGAAATTGGCGCATTTGGGACGAAGAGAGACCAGAAGAGATTCAAGAGCTGTAATTTCATCGAGAAAAAACAAAGTAAGTTTGTGAGCCGGTGGAATCATGGGACCATATTTCTTCAAAAAGCTACCAGTCGAAATGCTCGAACGAGTCATCAAAAATTGGACTCAATGGATGAACCATCTGAAACAGTAGCCGGAAAGAGATAATCTTCAAAAAATATATGTCAAAGAATGCTCCTTTGCATGATAATAAATTCCCCATCAGATTTGAAGTTTCTGTGTCTTTTCTTTAAAAAAGTAGGGATCCTCGAAATGGACCACCGTTTATATGTAAGTAGGGACAAAGCTCTGAAGTTTATTCCTTCAGGTCATTCTAGAACACTTTTACCTAACTTTTCGATGTGGAAAAAATAGCTTTGAGAAAGTTTGTTATAGAACTCTTCTTATACCATGTTCCTACCGACCGACTTTATCGGGAGATTTAGGCTGTTGAGTAGAATATCTCACTAATCTAATAGATTTAGCAAGATTTCTAATAGATTTAGCAAAAAAGGCACTTGTTAATAAAATGAGACTCACAATGAGACTATTTCACTTGGGATCTCACTGTGCGACTGTCACCGAGGAGATTAATGTACTTGAAATTTTCTTGCGCGACTCCTAGAAGTCGGCAGTAGGAAAATGTATCACATTGTCACAGCTGATTTGACTTACGGCCAGTGCAGAGGAGGATTGTTCATTATGCAATGCAATCTTTCGTGGATTTCCAAGTTTTTTTCTAATAGTCATATATATCTAGATTTTCACAACGAGTAAGCAGAAAATCTACAGAATCGATTTCCTATTTAGCCCTACTCTCTTAGCGAATCGAAGACGCTTGCAGATTCCCATTAAAGGCGCGCATATTTTATAAGCACAAACGCTCAAACCTTCATAAGTACGAAAAAAAATAAAAGCGAAATCAATAAAAAAATATTCCCACACAAGAAGTAAGTAAACAAATTTTGAAGCAGACATTTTTTAATTCGAAAAACGAAGATTAACAAATCAAAAGCTTAAACTAAAACAAAGAGTAAAGCAAGTTATAACTCAAATGATTGCAGGTTCGTCTAACATTTTTATGTGCGTGTTCACCTCCAAAAAGAAAAGGCGTGAATTAAAAAAGCAACAAAAAAACTATTACTAAGGTAATAAATTGAAGAAGCTCCGCCGCCGTTAAAACTCAGCAACACCTACTTTTCGTGTGCGGCAAATGGCTTAAATTTAAGGCACATACTATATAATTAACGAATTAAAAGTAATTTATAGAATAAGTCGAGATGAAGTCAAATTGAATCATACGCTACGAAGTGGAGTGAGAAGGAGCGACAGCTTACCTTGACCCCGATAAAGATGTAGAGTGGAGTCTATTAAAGGTGTTGCAACAGCTCACTCAGAAGAAAAAAAAACACAAAAATAGCGCAAAGCGAAAGGGTGAGAATAATATAATTCAAGGCAGTCGATTATGTAATTGGTTGTGATAAACTTGTAAGATCCAGAAGGAAACGTCAGAGACGCTACTAAATATATATTTAAATGACTAGCAAAACGGGCTTAGTCGATTTATACATGTCTGAAGCTTCGTCTGTATATATGCGAACTAATTCCTCAGTTTTTGAGATATCGTCTTGAAGTTTTGCTCGTGTCACACTTTTTTATTTGACGCAAGTATCTCAATCTTAATAAGGCATCGCTACAATTCATTCAAGCAAAAAATCTCCTCTTGATTAATGTAATCCTCAATGCCTTTTACTGTAATTTTCTAAATAACTCGGCCTTAACTAATAAGCTCTAAAAGCTTTAAGCTGCTTAATCGCCCGCTACCTCGAACTTGCTGACACCCTGCTGTGCATTGTTTCCTCACACGTCATACCTTTAATCCACCTGCCCACAATGCTGGCATCCTTTTAAAAGTAAGCGCCGGCACCTTACTCCCAGAGCATATATTTTCATGGCATTCGGCGCCTTCCAGCCATTGTCATTAGCACACGTCATTAACTCATTTGTGCGAATGCCACAAAGTGTGCAACAATGCAGCAAGTTAAGTTAATTGTATGCCTGTGTGTTGTTGTTGTAAAAAATACAGTAGCTAATGACCGTTCAGTGGATTAAGTTGGCCATTAAGCATACCAATGGCAGCAGTCTGTGTGTGTGAGTGTGTAAGCAAAGGAGAGAAAAATGTAAAGGATGTCGAAAATGTGGCAAATAAAGGGTGTATTTTCCGATTTTTACTTGGATTTTCTTTTTAAATTTTGGCACACTTGCTGAAAATTTAGTTTATTTAATTCATTTTATATATACCGTTATTTTTTATACCTACATACATACATATATCTACCTATTCAAGATCTAATAGCTCTAATATCATGAGAGATATGCGATATAAAAATTTTCTTCAAAATGTAGCTTTAAAATTTTAGTATTACGAAAGCTCGCAAAATCGGCATTTGCTATGCAAATTGTAAACATTAGGGTGGTCAGTCACTGAAATTATAATTTTTCAAACAAAAAAATAAAATATGTTGTCAATTTTAGCAGCACTGCTATTTCAAATTTTATATGCTTTTTAATACCTTAACTTTTACAGGTGACGTTGCCACCTACATTAAATTTTTTAATACATATTTTACGGAAAATTAAAATAAAAGTAGTACAGGGTAGGCCATTTAAAGTTGACCCATCTGGCAACGCTGTAACTTTTAACAGCGCTGACAAATCGGCTAATGTCATACCGCGTTAGAAGCGTCATTCGAAGGCAATTTATACCAGGGAACAGTACACTCCAAAAGAACGCGCTGAAATTGTTCAGCTTTATATTCAAAATAACTTTTCAATTGTGTTAACTCAACGTGCGTTTCGCAAAAAAAATAAAGTGAAAAGTGCTCCAGTTAAGAACACAATTAAGTCTTTATACGCAAAATTTGTGAACACCGGTAATCTCAGTAATGCCAGTCATGCATCCAGACAACGCACAAGACGTTCTGATGAAAATATCGAAGCTGTACGAGCCAGTATTGAGGAGACTCCATCGACATCGAGTTATCGCCGCTCTCAGGAATTAGACATCTCTCGCACCACTCTCCGACGCATAATTCATAAAGATTTGAAGATGTTTCCATATAAAATTCAAATGGCACAAAAACTAAACCCAGCTGATTATCCGCGACGCCTTAATTTTGGCAAATGGGCCAATGGGTCAACTTTAAATGGCCTACCCTGTAGTAGTTAATTTAGTGCAGTACTTGATTTTTTAAAGAATATTTTCCGATGTTGCCACCTAAATTAAATTTTTTAATACATATTTTACAGTAAATTAAAATAAAAGTGATTGGAAAATTAGTATTCGTTAAACTAATGTTAACTCAAAAACATTACCACAGAGTGTTGCCACCAGTTTAAATATTTGTTTTTTTTTTTTTACTTTTTGCAAAGTCACTTATTGAGAGTCCCAAATAGGTAGTGCTTTTAACAGCTTAGGTTTAGTTAGTAGTAAAAAAGTGTTGCCACCCTAATTAAATTTCAAATAAGTATTGAACTAAATAAATACTTTTGGAAAGTTTGTTTTTTCCAAAAATGGCTTCTTGGCTTTTCTAAATATAAAAATTGTAGGTTAATTGCATTTTTTCTGAAAAATGTGGCAACACAAGAAAAGCCGTTGAATATATCGGCAAACAATTTTTTATATAATTTTATTTGAAACACTTTAATATTATTATTTATTTGGTTGGTTGGTTTATTGAAAAGGGAGACTCAGGAACGAAAGACCCCAGGCGGCCGCACTTCGACCAACATTATGCTCCCAGGTAGTAACCAAATTAAGCTTTATCCAGAAACTCTGTGGATTACCAAATCCTAAACCTTATGTTTACCACCCCAGCTACCCAATTTTTCTTATTATGGACCATACTGTAAGGTGAAAGTAATACCGTCTCAGCAGCTTGAAGGATGGGCATTCACAACAATAATGTTCCAGCGTCTCGTCATTCTCAGCCAATACTTTGCCTTCCGCCGAAGCCCTGCCAAGACCTGAAGTGTTCTTATAGGGTCTATTGCTGCAAGCAACCCTTGAAAGAACTGATTGGTCTAGGTATTGTAGTCCTAACTTATCTGCAGCCCACTTTGCTGAGTTTTCATTTATTTTTCTTTAAGGTCTATTTCTTCAAAAACACCTTGAAAGCGCTGCTTTGTCTATGCAGCTTAAGGGAATTGTGGTCCTAACGACCCTCGGCCAATTCGTCTGCCTTTTCATTACATAACTGCGGTACCCATATGATGTTGGATATATTAGACCATTAGACGTTTTATGGACTTGCTAGTTAGAGCGCAGGTAACTTGGCAGCTTCTGTTATTCCAAAAATTTTGGCATGAAAGAGAAATTATAGTCATTTCATTCAAAGCTACATTCTGCGTATGGATTACTACAAAAGAAGCCCGCTCCTGTTCCTATTTCATTCTATGATCTCTCGTTGAATATGGAGCTTTCGCCATTGGAACTGTAAATCACAGAACCATTGGTTAATTTTTCTCCACCGCGGACGGAAAATGGAAAACAGATCGTAATGGTAATGCCTCATATATCTCATTTTCGCCGACACATTGAGAATTTAGTCCGACTTCATTAACAATATTGAGTATTATACCTTGTCCGCAATGCAGCAGAGTCTGGTTCCAATGGCCTAGAATCATAAGGCGACTGGCTGTAAGAATTGTATCATATTTCACTTGAATATCTATTAGAGAGCTTTCGAGGATAACTTCCTGAGCCTTTGTTGATTTAGTTTTCACTGTGCTCGTAATCTCCAAGAAACAAGTCGGTCCAAGGGTTCCAAGGCTATAATGCGGTACATTTTCAATAATGTCATCTACCATACCACTACACCATACGTTAGTATAGGGCGGATTGCACTTGTATAGATCCAATAGAGTACACATTGGGACATTGAATTCTGATGTGATTATATTAGAAATGCTAGCTTTTCAATCCCAAGTAGATAATAGTTGAAATATATACAAAAAAATATTCTTTGTCTCCAATCTATTCAAAGCATTGCCAGCTTTGCACGCATTCAGCCAACAAAATAGAAGTAAAAACAAAAAAAAAAAAACATTTTTATTATATCAAATTATATAAAAACACAGTCACAGTAAGCTGATACACCGGCGCAGCTTGCTTACCGACAGCACCCAAGAGAACGTGAAAAATTCGTTATGCAAGCGAACACGTTCATTCGACACACACATACACTTCCACATGTACATACATAAAGCCAGATTGAAGACAGTGCACCACAAGCAAACACCAACAAGCTCCCAGCGACTTGGATTTCCCGCCTTTAATCCGAGAACACGGAAAAAAGAAGCGGAGGCAGATAAAAAAAAACGCGAAGAATGGCGTAGAATAAAAGTCAGCTATACAAGCTGCCAGCCAGCTAACCACGAAGATGATGAAGAAGCTTAGAAGTATCCGATGAATGCTGTTCGCGCGCTGCTCTATAAACCACACACTAACGATTTGTGGCCGCGGTGGCGGTGTCAGCATTAGCAATAGAAGCACTAGAAGATAAAAATATACATGCACAACAACAACTACATACATACACTCGGTGATTAGTTGGCACTGGGAGTCTTCTTGGGAATCGGGGAATGCGTAAATGTGGCAAGTTATGTTCAATATACGCTCAGTTGCATATAAAACGGCAACCGCAAGGAAGCACTTGAAGTTACCATGCTGTTGCTCAACTAACATTAACAACTAAAACAACAACAACAAAACAACAACAACTACAATGGTGGCATCAGCAGCAGTAACAAGCGTTTGTTAATGCTTGAATTGCTTGAATTGTATGGAATGGTGTAGAATTGAGATTTCCTGCTGTGACTTACATAAAAGAACTCGGCAGCTGCATGGCTATGTTGGCACAAAAGAACAAGCAGCAGCTAACCACATGCATATAAATGCACAAATGTAAGTTTGTATGAATGTTGGAGTGTTAACAGTCGGTGTGCACATTTATGTGACCACTGCCGCATTCTTTGCGGTGATAAGTGCGCTGACATCTACCTTTTATATTATATGTGTATGCATAGGTGCATACTCGTTCATATGGAACTCTTTATGTATGAATGAATACGCATGTACGTATGTATATACAGACATGCATATAAGTAAGTATGTGGTAAGATGCTATAAAATATATTATGCAGAAACTAATATCTATTTATGCAGCAAAGTATAAAAAGTAAAGAAATGTGCTGTTGCGAAGAAAATGCAGTCAAAGGTGCAATGCTATGCAAGCAGATAAAGCTAAAAAATGTTTTGTATTAGCGATATCTTAAAAGAGCTATTGTTTCAGAATTATCATAAATATTTAGTACGGCGGGTGTGGTATTTGAACACAAATACAAGGGTATAATTAGTAATTCTGTGGCAAGCATGTTAAGCTAATTATAAAAAGTAAAAGAAAATGTAAATTAACAAAATGGAGTTGCCACCTGATTTAATTTTTTACTCAAGTTTTTCAAGCAGTCAATGAAATTCCAAATGCCTTCAAATGCTAGTTATGTAATGAGAAATGAAGAATGCCAAAATAAAAGTTGGAGCTGCCACCTAATTAATTATTTTTTATAAAACGACTTGACGGCTTGAAATACCAACTCACTTTAAATGCCTGAAATACATATGTAATACAAAAGTAAAAAAACGCAAAAAAATAATTGGAGTTGCCACTTGATTTAATTTTGTTTACAAAATAACTTGAAAGCATGATATATTAAAATACTTTTAAATGCCTGAGTTATGATTAAGAAATTAAAAAGAAAAAATCAAAAAAATGGAGATGCCACCCCATTTCAGTTTTTATACAAAAAATTGACAACATGAATTTCCAAATACTTTTAAATACCTACTTATGTATGTACATACCACATACATATGTTATGTTAACAAAAATATAATATAACAAAAATTAAAGTATTTTAACTTTGTCACGTAATTTACATTTTTTCGAAGTGTAAATAACTTAAAAGGTTGCATTGTATACTGGATTTATAAAAAAAATTGAAAGCAATACTTAATATGCAAAAACCAAATATTTGGAGTTGCTATCTAAATACTTTTTTTTGCAAAACAACTTGAGAGTTTGAAATATCAAAATACTTTTAAATGTTTGAGTTATGTACATATGTATGTAACTAAAAAAAATTTGTAAACGCAAAAAAATTTGGAGTTGCCACCTGATTAAATTTTTAATATAAAAAAACTTGAACTCTTGAAATATCAAAATAATTTCAAATATTTGAATAATGTAAAAACAAAAATTTAAATGTTTTAACGTTGCCACCTAATTTACATTATGTCGAATTATAAATAGCTTAAAAGTTTGCAATATGCATAGCTTAAGTAAAAGTTTTAAATAAATGGCTGGGTTTATAAAAAACTGTAAGCAAATTTTAAAAAGCCAAAAGACAACAAATGGGGGATGCCACTTGATTTTATTTTTTTTATAAATTCTTTTATAGGCTTCAGTAATGTAATAAACACATATTTGTATTTTGGAGTGGCCACTTAATTGAAATACATTTTTCGAAGTATTAACATGTTCAAAATATTATTAATATATTAGAGGATGCCACGTATTTTTTTTTTTTTTTTTTGTAACAAAACAACTTGACAGTTTGACATTTTTTATCGTCGCCACCTAATTTCTGTTTTTTTTTTTTTTAAATATTTTTGTTCGAAGTATAATTACGTACAAAATAGTGTAAAACCAATCGTTAAAAATAATTGTAAGAAAAAAACAAATTAAAAAATTTGGAGTTGCCGCCTGATGAAATATCTTTTATACAAAATAACTTGAAGTGTAAGTTCGTACAAAATATTGTAAAACAAATGATTCCGTTTATAAAAAAGAAAACTTTAAAAGGTGTCAATTAAAATCGCAGCTGTCGAAAAATTGTTTTTCCAGATAAATATTTGCAGTGACATACATACGTAAGTTTTGTTATCTCCGGCAAAATTTAAAAAAGTTAAGAAAGACGAATATTAATTAGAAATTTTTTACAAAACAAAAAAATCTACTGATACCCAAATAGCTTTAAAATACTGTCCGCAACCGTAGCAACCATTAGCAAGTGGATTGATAAATTCCGTAAACGACATATGAACACCGAATGCTTTCGACTAATTTCCATTAGAGGCTGTTAGGAATGGAAGCATAAAATATTAATTGTTCATGTCCAAAAATTGAGTTACCACTGATACCTTTTATACAGAGCAAATTTATTGTAAGCCAAACTAAATAATATGTCAAGATCGGGAAGGTCCTCTCCGAGCCATTCGATATCAAATGAGGTTTCAGACTCTATTCCCAATCGTGAGACTTCTTCAACCTACTGCTGGAAAAAATAATTCGAGCTGCAGACCTGAGACCTTTATAAGAGTGTACAACTTTAAAGAAGATTTCTCACGGCCTCCCTGAATTCAATGCAATTTCAAACATAAGAATGTATTCCTGACATGAAAAACCTGTAGCTCAGTAGCTTGAAAAAAGCTTTAGTATATCGATCTATGTTTCGAAGATCTATCGAGGTGCAATTGATTTATAAAAAGATTGCAAGATCAAGCGCTCCGCTTAATTTTGCAGTCACGAAAATGTAATGTTTCCAATGACAAAGAGGTCTATGATGAAATTACGGCAAGAATTACTGGCAATTTCAGGGAGGGCAATAGATTATCAAAGGTTATGCGCGGGTTTTCGAAGTTCCTTCTGTCTTCAAGTATTCATATTAATATTATCATTAGATGAATTTTCCTGCTTGCGAAAAATTCAAAAAATAAACTACCGTATGAACTATGTATAACCACAACACTATTACCGCTTCGAAATTCGCTACACTCCTAAAAATAGACTACAACTAGACACCACAGTCCTCCAACGAGTGCTGCGTTGTGTCATTCATTACAACCAGGAAGCGATTGTGCCATAGCCAATGATGCAATTAAGAAAAATCACAAACAAATAAATAAGCTAAAATGAGAAATAACCATAGAAGCATACACATAAACACAGACACACATAGCCACACATACAAACAAACAAAGACGGCAGCAAGCGGCGTGCTTCACGCTACTGTTGTTGTTGTTGCATGAAAAATGTAGCATTTGCTGACTGCATGCACCTTATTGAGCCAGTGCAGATCTAAAAACAAGACGAGGTGCAAAGCAAAAGGTACGACACGGACACACATATGTATGTATGTATGCACGCCATGGCAGTGACAGTGGCTGCCAAAACAAGGAACCTGTTTTGGAGAATTATTTATGAGTGTGATGGCATGCCAACAAAAACAAGCAGAAGGAAGAAGAAGCAGAAGAAGGAAGAAGTTGAATGTAACAACAACAACAACAACAACAACGAGAACAGTAGTTGCTGCGCTGACAAGAATTCAATGAACTCGGTGGCGTTGGAGCTGAGAACTGAATTTGTTTGCGGGCCGCAAGCGCTAAAAGGTGAGCGTGAGCAGGCTACTGCGTCCACATACATACACATATACGCTTGTAGGGGCGTATGTTAATTTTCGCATACTTAGATATGTATGTATGTATTTGCATGTTGATTGTCGAGGAGGCGGTAATGTGGCAAGGTGGCGTAGCATGCAACAAGGCTGCATACGCAACAAGGTGTTGCACTCAACTTAACAAGCGTAAATAAAAGTTAAAAAATCGATTGCAATAACAAAAGCAAAAAGAAAAATTGGGCTTCGAAGCATATGCAAACTTTTTTCTGCGCCTTGTTCGGCATGGCAACGCGACGTTCAATGAAATATGGCAGCCTGCAAGAAAAATTGAAAAAAAACTGAAAAAGCCGAAACAAAGACGTGTTTTTTTAAGCCAAAAAGAAGGCCAAAAAAGTTTGCTAAAAGTTGCGAGGTAACGAAAATACAAAGTGACAGCTTGCTGAAAGAATCCTCTAGGCCTAGAGGCTCAAGCAAATGCCGAAGCGTTGAGGAAATTGCGTTGGCCGTAAGTTGTGTTGAAAGTTGTGAAAGTGTGACATAGGCAAAGCTTGAAAAAATTAAAGTGAGGGAGTGATGTTTGGTAAGCCTAGCGCTGAAATGAACTTTTTAAGGTTATGTATCGTTTTTAATTTCCTTAGATCTCGATTGATCGTTGGCAGTTAGTCTTTGCTGTCATTTTGGTAACATATGCTAGAAAGTGAAATACATATTGATAATAAAATTTAACACTCTGCAGTCTACCTGCTGTACTCGCTCTACCAGGCATTGGAGGGCGGCGAATCGAACATACAAAAAGTGGTGTAAATCTAATAAAGTAAAGAAAAACAACTAAACATTTGAATTGACACAGCTTAATGTATACCTTTCTATAGACTTTTTTATGGAATCACCAGGATGTTAATCAGGATAATTAATTGAATAAAATTTTATAAATGATATTTGGACTCATCTTTACTGAAAAATTTAAAGGATTAAAATAATAAGTAATAAACTCATTTAAAGTAAATAATAATTATTTCTTTATAAGTATTCGATGTAATCAAAAAATTATTTAATTACCTTTAAATTACTTTTCGATTACTTTCCATAAAAAATAAATACATATGAAGTAGACACTACAATTATCACTTTTTATTGATAATAAACCGATGTAATCAAAAATATATTTAAGTACTGTACGATTATTTTTCAAAAAAATAAATTCATATGAAGTAAATAATATAACAACCTTTACTTCTTGTTAATTATCCCATGTAATCAAAAAATAATTTAATTACTTTTCGATTACTTTCCATAAAATATGAATTAAATAAAACATTATTTGAAGTACTTAGTATATTAATCATTACTGCATGATAATTAACTGATGTAATCAAAAATAATTTAATTACTTTACGATTACTTTCACTAAAAATTAATCCATATCAAGTACATAATATAATAATCTTTATTTCTTGTTAATTATCCGATGTAATCAAGAAATAATTTAATTATATTCCGATGATTATGGAAAATAAATAAATGTAAAGTACATAAAGAAATAATCATTATTTAAGCAATGTAATTAAATAATAATTTAATCAATAATGTTATATTCACTATTTATTGCTGCTTAACCGAAGTAGTCAGAAAATCATTGATTTCCTTTTCGATTACTTTCAATAAAAATAAATTAGTGTTAAGTTCAGAATACAAAAATTATTATGTTCCGACATAATCAAAAATTAATTTATTTACTCTTAGATTACTTTCACTAAAAATAAATTTATAAGAACCACATATTGCATATTCACAATTTGTTAATACTTAACCGAAGTAATCAAAAAACAATTGAATTATATTTCGATTACTTGTAATAAAATATACTACATGAAGCACATAAAATAATAATCATTATTTCTTGATGATTAGCCAATGTAATCAAAAAGTAATGTAATTACATTTCGATTATTTTCAATAAAAAAAAATTATAAGCCGATATGAAGTACACAATTAAATAATCATTATTACTTGATAATTAAGGATTGTAATCAAAAAATAATGTAAAAACGTTGGAATTACTTTTAACTAATTAACCTTTTTATTGTAATTATTTTCAATTTTTGCAACGATTTTGTGAATAATTGTTAAAAACAAGTATTATTAGAGAAATATTTTGAATTTCATGAATTTAGAGCAACAACTCTATAATTAATTTATAATTTAAACTATTTTTTGGAGCGCTTTGCCTAAGAGTAATTGAAAGTAATGATAGTAAATATTTAAAAGGTTTCTTAAAAATAGTTAATCTTACAGGCAATTCGCTTATATCTAGTTAAATAAAAGTCGTCTGTGACTGATTTGAGAAGTTTAGCTCGTTTTTTTCCGTAACTGCCTCTAAAATATATTATTTTTATTCAGAATGTTAATTTAAAGAAAAAAGTTTTGAATAATATATCAAACCACTTAACAGTTGAGTAAATATGTTTGTTAAATTTCGTCAGAGGAGAAATAAACCAAAGTTGGTTGTAGAAATTCTGCAGATATTAAAGTACCTGTATCCTATATTTCTTGTTTTTATTAAAAAGAAGTAAAAAAAAACTATATTTTACATATTTTTTTTAATTTTAAGCTTAGTCTGAAAACACAGAATTAAATTTAAAAAACGAAACAGCTGAACAAGTGACTCTAATTGCTGCCTTCGAAAGTTTGAAAATAACCTTGAACTTTCGCCTGTATAACACTACAACAAATACTACCGAACTTGAAACATGTGTGACCTTGAAATAGTCTATATAACGGGAATATAACAGCCATTCATTTCAGGAGAGTTAGTGTTTATACAATATCTAAGCGTGTGCCTATTCTCATTTATACCACATTTTCTTAGCTTTTCAGCTGTATAAATATTAAAGTCTCTACAGTACAGTAAATTGACGTAACATTATGTATATTTAATGAAATTTTGGCTAATAAATATAAATAACAACTTAAAATAAATATCAAATAACAGACTTAACAACCCTTCATATTTATACTGATAAATGTAGCACACCACTGTATCGAAAATAAAAATAATAGCTATAGAAAATCCACATAAAAATATTCAAAATCCAACAAAAATTTGTATTAAAATTATTTCTCAGCTTTTTCATACAAAACCAAATTTTATGGAAAATTCGTGCAGCAACAACTTTATTTCCGAGACACCACTTAATTTCGAGAATTATTATTCCGTTTTACACTATTTCATTACTTTTATTTCAACTTCTTTCCGTTTTTACGAGCGTAAAGTGCCTAACACATGTGGTGGTATGCCGCAAGCCAACTACACGCACGCAATCATATATGGCTGGCCCCACGAGCTAACCGCACGCCGCCGCCGACGTCGCGCAGCATCCGCCAGCACTAAAAGCGGCTCACGCGTGCAACTTTACTACGCCAGTGTTGCTTGCCATTCTTTTCTGGTTCTATGCGCTGGGGTTATATGCCTGGTATTCGCAGAGCACACGCTTCACGCTCGTAAAACTCCGAAGAAATTATGCAATAAAAACGTATTAACTTTTAAAGCGGAAAAAACGCAAAAAACTAATAAAGCCCTTAGGTAAAAAAAAAAATATGTTATTGGACTTGTTGCTGTTGTTTTTTTATACATGCGTATGTATTCTAAAATTCTTTGTTAATTTACCATTTTGCTTCCAATTGACTTTTAGACATTCAGCTGACGAAATGTCATACTTAACAAATTATGCAAGTAGCGCAAACTATTGTTTGTGTATACTATAGAGACGCTTTGGATAATAATATTTGCCAAATTTCGTGAAGATACCTTGTTAAATGAAGAAGTTTCCCATACAAGGACTTCATTTTAATAAATCAGTTTGTGTGGCAGCGTTTTGCTATATTTGTCCGATATCGGCGGTACCGACAAATGAGCAGCTTCATGGGGAGAAAAGGAGAAACGGTCTGAAAGAGACACGGAGAGACAACAAGATTTGCTAAGTTTTTCGCGAGTGACGGCCGACGACGATTGTTATTGTTGTTGTTTGTTGTAGCAGAAGAACTCGTTCGAGTTGACAGTCTTCGACCGGATAAAAAATCCGGGTACGTTCCGGTTACGTAAACCCGACTGTAGTGGGAACAGCCTTGACGACAGCTCACGGTGCTTAAAAGCACATACACAGATGAAAACAATACGTTGATCAACGGACCAAAAAATACAAGCTTTTTGCAACAATTATTTGGTCCCAATTGGTCAAGAGGAAGGGACATCTTTTCCATCTAGGTCGGGTTCGACAGAGGTTTTAGCCATGCTTTAGATCATGCGCATCACACTGAACTGAATTTTCAATTATAACTGCCTTTAGGTTTAAACCACAGCCACCACGAATCTTCTCAGATGGCTAAATCCAATGAGCAACGAACTCCAAGAGCTAACCAGATTTGAGTCTCCGATCAGACCTTGTGACCTGTAGCTACCAGTTAAGCACCCATCAAAATTAGTTACTGGTGACATGTGTAGCTTGAACTTCCCCCACCTTGAGACCCAGCATTCATTATTGGATAATATTCGACCGAATAGACCACGTCCAGCACGCAGTGAATAAAATATAGCAGCCGTAGCTGAAAGTGTACATGAAGACCATGGAGTTTCGATTCGTCGCCGTTCGCAGCAACTCGGGTTGACGTATGAAACGACTTGGCGCATTTTACGTCGAGATCTTAAATTGAAAGCGTACAAAATATATTTTGTACAAGACCTGAAGCCACGCGACCTTCTCAAGAGACTTCACTTCGCTCTATGGACTATCTAAAAGTTCCAAGAATATCCGACGTTTTCGAACCGAGGTTTGTTCAGCGATGAGACCCAATTTTGGGTCAATGGGTAAGTGAACAAAGAAAACTGCCGCATTTTGGACGAAAAGCAACCTGAAGAGATTCAAGAGCTGACATTTCATTCAGAAAAAACAAAATTTTAGTGTGGTTTGTAGGCCGGTAGAATTATCGGTCTATGTTTCATCAAAAAAAGGTGCCGGTGAGAACGTAACTGTGAAAGGTGACCGTTATCGAGCCATGATAACCGACTATTTTATGACTGATCGGTAATATTTGGTTTCAACAATACGGCCCACTTTCCCCACTTCGCGTCAATCAATGGATTTATTGAGAGAACACTTTGGTGAGCAGATAATTTCAAGTTTTGAGTCGGTCAATTACCCACCAAGATTGTGTGATATCACACCGTTAGACTTTTTTTCTGTAGAGATTTGTAAAACATCACACGAAAGAGTCATCGAAAAATGGACTGAAGGGATGGACCATCTCAGACGTGAGCGAGCGAACATTTGAAAGAGCTAATTCTCAAAAAATTAAATTCGAAGAATTTTCTTTCGAATGCTAATGAAAAATCCCCATTAAATTTGAAGTTTCTGTGTTTTTTTTTTTCTTTTAAAAAAGTAGGGAACTCTGATATGGATCACCTTTTATATATGTATAGTCTATGTGAAGATATTTCTATATGGACATACAATTACCGATATACTTTAACCGCCAATATGCCTACCTGAAAAAGTATCCTCCCGCTTTAGAATCAATGAAATGCAGCCTCAACGTAAAGCCAACGCTCCCGAACGTTTTGAGCGTGCTTTGCATAGCCAATTTACAATTACCAATAATACGAAACAACAACAATAACAAATTCCAAAAAAAAACAGCTAACAATAAATTCTTATTACACGCACATTTTGGGCGCACACGCTTTTGGGTTGAATCGCCAGCGCGAAAAGCGAATATAACAACAACAGAAATATTACAACAACAGGCAACAATAGAAATTGATTATTTATTTACGACAATTGCATACAGAGAACTAATTTACACATGAGCAAATAATAACATATTTGTATTGTACATAAATATGTGTGCATGTATGTATGTATGTACGCAGCAGTAAAGCAGATTACCATATGAGTTGGTATGACTGTTAGTCATAGTGGCATCATTAAATGGTTGAATTGAAATTACGCGGAGTTCTTTACTTTTTTACTTGTTTATTTTTTTTAAATTATTATTTTTTATATATTTTGTTTATTTTTTATTGTTTTGAATTTTTGATTTTTTTTAATTATTTTTTATTTTGTACTTTTTATTTTTTCTTTGTTTTATTTTTTTACATTTATTTTATTTTATTTGTGCTAATTTGTTTGCCTTTTATTACACTTTTGTACACAAATGCATATGTTTGTATGTATGTATGATCAAATAAATCAATAGGTACATATATAATGTATAAACAAGAGATCATTGACTCTGGCTGGCGGCGAAACAAATATTCAGCCTTGTGTGTCTATGCGGCTTTGTAAATACGTACATATGTATGTATGTGCTTTTACTGCCACTGGCAGGTGCTGCTGTGAAAAACTTTTTCAATGACTACACAATTTTGCAAAGGACGGCACATACATACTTATGAATTCACTAGATTTACAAAATTTTCTGTATATACATACATACATATATATATATATATATATATATATTTACTTATACACACCCAGAAACAGATAGCCAAACAACGGACGTCTTTAATAATTAAATATTTCCCTCACGGCAATTTGCAAATAAACAAAACTATGAGCTCTTAAACTCAAATTCATTTGCGATTGTTTTCAATTCAGCCAAAACAAAGAAAAGACCATTAGCTCTAGAAAGCGGAACGAAGTGATAAGTACCAGATTTTGAAGAATTTATTTAGAATTCTTTTGATGACCTAAATTACACAAGTGATTTTGGGGGGAAATACTGGCATGTATATAGTATACAGTACGTACTGATTTTTCAAAAATTCTTTCCTTAAAACCACAAAAATTAAAGAATTAAAAAAACTTTTAAAAAAATTTAAAAAAATAAATATAATTTTTTTTTTCAAGAAATATATAATATATATTTATAAAAAATACACAAAAAATATTAAATAAAGACAAATTTTAATTTTGTTTAAAGAAAATTATAAAAAAAATATTTAAAAATAAAAATAAAATTTATTAAAAACCCTTGTTATGAAATATTTTGCGTTAAAAAACGATTACAAAATATGTAAAAAATCTAGAAATTATTAAAAAAAATACACTAAAAAAGGAAGTTATAAAAAATATTTAAAAAAATTACTTAAAAAAAAAACAAAATACTAAAAAAAAATATTTATAAAATATTAGAATTAAAACCAAAACAAAAAAAATATTAAAATTTTATTGCAATTTTTTTATAAAAAAAATTGTAAAAATATTTAAAATAATTAATAAAAATATTAAGAAAAAAGTTATAAAAAAAAATAAAATGAAAATGGTTAAAAAATTGTATACCTATATTTTGAAAAAAATTGTGTTATGAAAACGTGTACAACATTGTGGTTATGGAGCTTTTCGCTACAGAAACTTCGTTATAGATGCATTCAATATGCAGGGGATATGTAACATATAAAGTTTTGTTTTTTTATTGTTTTTACATATTAAAACAAAAACTATTTGAAAATACTTGTATTTTATAGTCAATACTGAATAATAAATCCTGGTTCATAAAAATATAGTTTTTTAGTTAAAAAATAAATAAAAATAATAATTTGTTTTTATTAAAAAAAAAATAAAATAGGTTGCAACATTTTTCAAATGTATCGTCGACCAAACAATTTTTTTCACATTGAATACTGTTTTTGTTCTAATTAAAAATTTTAACAGGTGGCAACTTTTTGTAAAATTTACTCGCAACAGAAAGACATATTTAGACTTAAAACTTTTCCAAATACTTTCTGTTTGTGGCCAATAGTTTATTACCAACCTCATTTAGTAAATTAGCTCTAAATTTTTTTAAACAGGTGGCAACACTTTTTCAAAATATATCGGCAGAAATCTTTCTCAGAACTTTAGTCCTTTATTTTTATTTTTATTTTTATTTTTATTAAAATGTTTAACAGGTGGCAGCTCTCCGCAAAATTTATTTTCAACAGAAAGTCACACTTAGACTTAGACCTTTTCCAAATACCTTCAGTTTGTGGCCAATATTGTATTACTAAGCCCATTTTATTAATTTTTTCTAAAACAGGAGGCAATTCTCCGCAAAATTTATTCTCAATAGAAAGGCATGTTAAGACTTTATAGTCTTCTAAATACACTTTATAAATTTGTTCAAAAAAAATTAAAACAGATGGCAACATTTTTCAACAAAATATCGGCAAAAATCTTCAATAAAGCTATAAACTTTAGTTTTGTTTTAATCAAAATTTTTAACAGGTGGCAACTCTGCGCATAATTTAATCTTAACAAAAAGACACAGTAAGCCTCTTAAGTTAGCTATACATATTGTAATATTTCTTATTATATAGGAATATAAAATGCCTAAAGGACCATAACGGCTGGACTCGAGTGTAAAATCTAAAAGTTTCAATATCAATTTAGAGTCAGCTGGATATTCTCATTATACAATATAATGGTAGATCCTTGATCTTAAAATTTTCGTGTCTTCGCCTCGCAGAATGTAAAAAGTAATGGGGTCTATGCGAATCCACTAGACTATTATTGCCAGTGGGCAGAGTTGAACTCATATACTAAATTTTGAATCAATCCCAACGAAAGTTTCATATCTCTATACGGGCGATCATCAGCATATGAATAATTTTTTTAGGTTTCCACATGCTTCAATACCAATGCTATAACTCGAGTATAAAGACCACTGCATGAGTAAATATTCTTATTTTCTAGCGGATTATAACTATAAGTGACGGCACTATCCAAATTAGTTATCAATGATCGATACAAATACGTAAGATCGATTAAGAAGATCATAGTTTTCCTTCGGAGCTTGGATCGTAGTCTTCCAAGATTCCACATAGAAAAAGAAGCATTGAGGCACTGGGTTCCATCAAGGAATTTTGGGAACATTTATATGTACATATATCCAATAGTTTGGCTGCTATTTTGAAACAGACCCAGAAAAACAGAAACACAGCTGAAGCTCATCAGTTATCGAATAATCGACTGAAATATGCAGCTTGAAAACCGTTGGAAAAGTTTCGAATAGCCTGACTTAAGCAAGTTGACTATGGTTGCCTTCCTTTTATGCTTTTTCGGTAGACCCAGTTCTATGCATGACTACAAACATATGTATGTATGTATGTACATAAACTATGGTAGTTTATTTTCTCTTCACCCCTACCACATGCCCGACTTGCTTGCTAGCAATGAAAACCAAATAAAATCCGAATATTTATAGCGAACGCAAAGCAATGCGTAGCCAACACGTTCGTAGACGACGAGAACTTTCACCAGATTACAATTAAAATAATCTAGTTTTCGATTAGCCATGCCCGCACCAGCAAAGAAGCGCAGCCAGAAAGTGCGCATATAAGTTACACTTAATGAACGGCTGAGCGGCCAAGCGCGCAGGCGCACAAGCGTCGCTGAATTGAAGGTGCGCAGCAAGACCACGCAGCTGGTTGACCGGTTTGCAAGAAGACACCAAAGAAAGGCAATAATAACAAATCACAACGCAGTCAACGCAGAGTATACGAATGCAGGCAGACATGGAGCGGCGTGAGACAAGCGTAGCATGTGTGTATGAGTAGAAGGAGAAGCAGAAGACGCATATGAAATGACCAACTGCAGTGAATTATCGCGCACATCAAAGACATGAAATGACTTTCGCGGCGGTTGAGCGAGGTTTTGTTGTAATTTTTTCTTCAACGATTTGTTTGTTTTTTTTTTTTGCTTTTAATTTCTTAATTACAAAGATTGTTAGTTGAAAGATGTTGGCAGCGTTGTCGGTTTGCTGCATTTGTGGAAAAATAAATAACTGCGCGGCGTAGAGGAGACCACAATTAATTATGGCAACAGATAACAGACAAAAAATGAAAACAAAATCGAAAGTCAAAGAGCAAAAACAAATACACACTCATAGTAATCAACTAACTTACCGTTAAGCGCAAATTAATTTTGTATGGCAATAATTAGTTGGTTATGCGCGTAGCTACGCGCCGCGGGAGGCTGTTGAGTTCACCTTCGTGTTGCCAAATCGAAATTGATTCGAAACTGTCGATCAGTCGCAAGAAAGTGAAACTTATTGACTTAAATTTTTGTTGCTTTTGTTTTAGTTGTTTTCTTGCTTGATTTCTTGTAGCTTTATGCCATTAAGTCTTCTGCCACTCTTTATTTCATGTATATACTGCTTAGTTTTGACACCAAATCCGGTATGTTAATGAGACTGTTGTTGTTGTGCGTCGAATGACAGGTTTCTCCTTGATGGCGTGTAGCTAGTCTCGCATTGATTTTGTTGAGTTACAGATATGTGTGTGTTTTATGCACATATTTTACTTTGCTATTTCACTTTTATAACCGTTGCTTGCTTCTTTTCAACAATCACGATTTCATTAGTCTTCTGAGATTTGCTTTTTCTGCACGCTTTTTCTGCTTCTACGGAAAATCTTGCCAATTTTTTTTGCAAATAATTATATGAAGTGAAATTTCTTTACTATAACGGTTTTGGACAGCTAGACATAAGCCAAACACTTTCAGAAACTTCCGTTTGGTGTTGCACCTTAAATTTAAACTGGAAAGAGAGAGAAAGTAAAGAATTAATATAATATTATATCTTCTTTTTTATGTTAACACAATTTTAAAAGAATATTAAAAAAAATAAGATATCTTAACCTTCACTCTACCTTGAAGAATCAAATTTTACACCCTAAATGTAGGCCACACTTTGTCAACCAAAAACAAGCAACGTAGATATGAAAAGTATATAATAAATTTGTTAGTTTTCTAAGTGACACAACATATTTAGTTAAGTAAAATGTTGCAAAAGCTTAATTTTTAACAATATCGCATTGAAAAACGCACCCTAAATGTAGGCAACACTTTGTAAACGCCAAGCAAGCAACGCTAATTTCAAATACAGTTGAACTGCCATAACTCCAACTTCTATAACTCGAAGTTCTCCATAACTCGAACTCTTGAATTGGCAATAGAGATCACATTTCATACAAATTTCTTTCCATAGATCGAAGTCTCTCTAATCACGGTATTTTTGTGGATTGTTGTGATTCGAGTTAGGGAAGTTCAAATGTATATATAAACTATTGCCTATATTCAGGCACATCATTAAACTTGAGCACCGCAATTGCTACATAGCTTCGCATTTTTTCGTCGCGATACACATGTAGACAAAAAAGCACCCGAAAATTGTAATTCCGCGTAAATGATATTTCAATGGTGCTTGAAAATTGCCTGGTGGCATCTATGTATTTCTCCATTATCCTTTGTGGATTGCTTTATATGCAACCTCAAAAGAAGCTGAATGGGTGAATACAACGGATGTTGCTAATAAGGTAACTGGCGCAACACTGGAGGTAAAGACCACAAAAAACTCACCAATAGAGAGAAACAGACGGGAATATTTGTCCAAAAGACGTTGGCAGATTAAGCTGCTACCTCCCGTGGGGTCAGCGATCCTTCAAGCTGTGGTGCTAACGGCCTCGTTGTGGAACTACTGCCAAGCCAGCTGTACGGCGCACACAGATCATCAAAAATCGGACCAAAAAGCGCTGTAATCATAAATACGGTAAAGGACGAAGAAAGTCTTAGCTCTACCGAGCAGATCACCGAGGGTTCTAACTCAGGTAAAAAGAGAGGGTCCCGGAAGAAGCCAAGCAAGGAAGAAGCTCGAAAAATGGGGGCGGACGGTATACGTTACCGACTCGAGAGCAAGTCCAATCTGAAGGAAGGGGAGGTGAAACGGTTTGGCACACTGCCGAAGTGGCGGTTACTGGTAGTTTCTTTTCCTACATTTATATTTTTCGAATTCTCCCCTGTGACCTGCCCGCATTCGTATACGTCTGATGCAATTCCTCGGATCCAGCTTTGATGAACATAGCATGGAATGAGGCAGTGTTCGACGGAGAACGAAGCAGCCTTTGAAAAAGAGGAACTGCAGAGACATAGTCGGTAAACTAGAGGTCGAGCACGCGGACTACAAGCCGACAAAGTCCAAGGAAGCAGCTGTAGAAAATGAGTTTGTGGAACGCCATTTAAACCAAGCCCACCCATAGCGTCATTAGATAGAGCAGGTTGGCTTTGAGGTGTCAAAATACTGAAGTGTAAGCCGCAGTTGGTCTGAACGCTCTGATCAACTCATGGGCTCTTATCAGGCTGTTTTCCTGTTGTCCTACACTTTGATTCGGTATTCTAAAAGCAATCTAAGTTTAGTTGGGTTTTAGCTAGTTTTTATTGTCACTCGATCTAAATCAACTTCGTTCGGACAATATTTTCCTTCAGTTCATGAAAGAAACGGTATTTCCAGAAGTGAAGTATACCCTAGATGTTAAATACAAATTTTCAGTTGTAAAAGAACTTATAGAAATATTACGAGCTGCTTTAGCTTAGTTCGACATGCTCCAAAAGAATACATAACTTACATAACTTTTAATGTAATTCTTCTTTAATTGAGCTATTAAAGAAATAACAACAACATTTTTATAGAATTACAAAATCCAAATATAATCATAATCCCCGCTTTACGAAATCATTTTAAATTCCACACATTTAGTAATAGTTACAGCATCAATTATTCACGCCTACATGTTTTCCAACTTTTCTTACAAATGTACAGACAAACATATACATTTTAATCCGTACAGCGATCACTAAATGTTTTCTGTACTCCACTTTACTGTTATGGCATTTTCTTCAAATGACGGAGAGAAAACAAACATGAAGAAAAACGCCACAGCAATCACCATTTACAAGCCGGATTTCTTCAAATGCTCGGATCATAAAAACGCTTATCAATTCAAAAGCGAAAAGTGGAAGGAAACATTAACACAACAACAACAAAGTAGTAACAAAAGAAAAGAGAGTACACACAAACACCAAAACATAGATATAGTAAAGCGTGTAAGTAGTCTAAAAAGGCAAATGGTGAAATAAAACAATTTCTGCTTGAGCGGAAGTGCTTATTTGTAGTTACTCGAAATGAATGACTTCAAATCTTCAAACATTCAATTCTGCTTCCGAACTTTTTATGCACAGCGCCTTCGCTATGTGACTGGACTTTGTGCTTTATTAGTGCAGCTTAGGAAGCGCTGTGTACTAAGCGGAGTGGCGGCATGTTGCGAGAGCTACATAAAGTAATACTGATAAAATACTAATTACTTGCTAAGGATCTTTCATTTTTCGTTTCAAATGCTGATAAAATAAAAACGACTTATTAAATAGTTAGCAAAAGAGCAGTTGAATTAGTAAAAAATTTCTCATAACTTTAGTCATTACCATAGAAGCTTAAAAGCTTCAAAAGCACTAACAAAAGCAGCAAGCTTTCGATTTTCTTTTACGCTTCGTTTTTAATATCAAGCGAATCCCTAATGCTTCAAAGCTTACAAGCAACTATTTTGTATAGAGCTTTTAAGAGCTTTACAATTTTTAGTGAATTGTGTTTTCTTTAAATAGTAAAAGATTTCAAACTTATTTAATGCTTCAAAACTAAACAAACCACTATTTTTTATAGAGCTTTTTAAAGCTTTAAAGTTTTGCCGCGAATATTTTTCTTTTTAACGTGACAGATTTCATACTCATATGTATTTATTCTTCAAAGCTTCAACAAATGCCTATTTTTTATATAGATTTTTAAAGGCTTTTAAGTTTTTCAGTGAACAAGTTTTAAAAGAGTGAAAGATTTCAACCTCATATTAACACCTCAAGGTTTAACAATCGTCTGCTTTTATAGAGTTTTTTACAGCTTTAAAGCTTTTCAATGACCATTTAAAAAAAGGAAGGAACTCAAACTCATATAAATGTTCTCAAGCTTAAACAAACAACTATTTTGTATAGAGGTTTTTAAAACTTTAAAGCTTTTAGTGAATATTTCTGTAAAAAAGTGAAAAATTGCATACTAATATTATACTTTCGTACTCACTTAAGAAAAGCCCTTTTTTTGGATTTTCCATATTTTTCTGTTTTAAAATAAAGCGAACGCTAAAAGCTTCAAAACTTCAACAACTAAATATTTTTCATAAAGCTTTGTAATGCTTTAACAATTTCCATTGAAATTTAAAAAAAAAAGTGAAAGCTTTCAACTTCCTATTTTACAGCTTTCATAGGCACTCTAACATTCCATTGATAACAGCGAGTTGTTTTCTCGCTTTCGGGTACTAATCAAGACAAAATGTTTTTTGAGCTTTAGTGCTTTCACATCGGTTCTATAGTTTTAGTTCCTTATGCTTCAACAAAATTTTATGAGAATAACGTGAAACCTCAAACAGAGCGGTATTAATTTCCACGCTTTAGAAAATGGTGCCCTTGTCTAGAAAAGCTAAGCTTTTTCAATATAATTACCATAAAATCAATTTCACTATAAGCTTTCACGCAATTTAAAATTATATATAATAAATAAATTTGATGAAAAATATTAATCTTAAAATATCCGCCGTTACGTTTCGGGAATTTTCAAAAGCTTTTTGAAAGCATTTATGGCATCATGAAGCTTAGCACTTTTAATTTGTACAGAAACACTCTATTATTTTTACTTATTATCGTGTGCAATATGCGATGAAAGCTTCATCATTATTAATAAATTTAAATTTTAAGTTAACAGACCTCTATCTTTCCTTTTCATCATTAATATTCTTGCTTAAGATTTTTTTTTCTTTTGCTTATAAATAGTAAATCTTGTTCATATTTAACATAAATTCTAAGTAACTTATACCTTTTCATTAAAAAGCGTTCACTATAAGCGAGAGCTTTCACCGAAATTATTAAAAATTTCCCCAAAAAATATGAGTTTGAAGTAGATTATTTGATTATTTCTTTTCTTTAAAAAAGCTTTCATTCTGTACACGAGCATTCACTGAAATCACCTCAACTTTAAGTTAAATGGACATGTTTGGTAAAGGAACTTATAAAATTGGAAGCTAACAATGTTTCGAAACATTTACTATATTCAAAAGAGCTTCCAATCACAAAAATACCGAAGCTTTTACTTATACAAAACTCCCACAATAACTTATTTAAGCAAATACACCATAAATTCTAAGTAATTTATATCTTTTCTTCAAGAAAGCTTCCACTATGTGCGCGAGCTTTCACTGAAATCACTTAAACTTTCACTTATATATATGTATATGTTAAAGGAACTTAAATATAGTTTTGGAAGCTAGTCATATTTCGAAACCTATGTATTTTATATTTAAAAGAGCTTTCACTCACAAAACTACCGAAGCTTTCACTTATACAAAACTTGCATCATAACTTATTTAAGCAGCTGCAGGGCATACACTGTGTCACCATTGACCGTCACTCCCACCAAAACTTAAGTGTCTGCAATATTTCGTAAATTCACTAAGGACTTGTTGTTGCTAAAACTTTTACAGCTACTGTTGTTCTTATTAGTACCATTGTATTTGCGCTTGCTACCAGTGATTTGCTTGCTATCTTTATAGTTTTTTTCCTGGAGTTCGTGCGCTGCTTTATCGCCTACCATCCACAATTGCCTTTACATTTTAGGGTCCATTGTTTTGCTGGCTTACCAGCGCGCAAGATTCTTAAGCAAAATTCATCATTGTTGCGCGGGACTTTGTATTCATTGTTTTTGTTGTTGTTGCTTGCTTTTTTCGCATCCACTATAGCCTCCAAAAACTTTTACTATAGCCTTGCTCAGCCTCTCGAAGCTGTGAATTGTTTGCTCCGTTGCATGTATATGTATATATGTACATACATATATGTGTGATTAAAGTATATACTGTCCTAAACTAACATACTTATAAATATTTTTTGCAATTTGTTGTTTTTTTTATTCTTACATTTTATTATCGTTGATTTTGTAGGCGCTAGCCTTAACGCTAACACAGTTCTTTCTTCAGTTGTTTTTCCTTCATATCTTCCTTATTATTTTACCTCGTGTTTGCATTTTCTTCCGCACACAACACGCCCGTCCTCGTCTGACAGACATCTAACAAGTATTGCAATGACTTATCTGTAGTTTATGCCCTCACATTCTTGCTGTTAACAGCATTGTAAATAAATATGTATGCATGCTTGTACAAAAATGCGGGTGAATTGTTTGCTTTTGTATGTATGCGTGTATATACATACAATAGATCCAGCATGTAGTGCGGGTCATATTGTTGTTGCAGTTACTTTTCAACTTCTTTTGTTGGCTTTGCCGCGACTCAAAGTCACGGAAAAGTAAAAGATTCGGTTCAGCAAAAAAAAAAAAATTAAAACAATTGTCTAGAGATAAGCCACATTTGCGCCAAAGAAAACAAAGTCGCTGGAAAGGGGCAGAATAAAAAGAAGCGGGTAGAATTGCTCTATAAGTATGCCTTTATATTATATTTGCAGGCGATTTTGTATAAATCTTTGTTGATTTAGGATATTTCTATTCGCTAACTGTTACCGAAGCAAAGTTTTTATTTAAAAATTGGTTTTTGAAAAGTTATTTAACTACCAAAAGGCTTATAATCCAGTAAAATAGCTTTTAAAGCTTTAGAATGAGCCTTTTTAGAGTTACTCAGGCGTTTTAAGTTACATAATTCTATAATTCCAGCTTATGGTCGTTTTTCAAAATCAAGTTTTTATTCCAAAAATACATTTTCTAATTCCTCAGAGATTTATATTTGATTAAAAGAGCTTTTAAAGCTTGAGGATTAGCTTTTGTAAAATTGTTCAGGGTTTTGAGTTGAAGAATTTAATAATTTCACGCTTTCGTTTGTTTTTCTCAATCAAGAATTTCAAATTTCAGAAACTAATTTTTAATTTTTCTAACTCTCCAGAGATTTATATTCGCTTTCAAATCTTTTAAAGCTTCGAAATGTGTTTTTGTAACGTTATTTAGGCATATCAAGTTGAAGAATTCAATGATTTCTCCCAAAAGACTTACAATCGAGTTAAAGAGCTTTCAAAGCTTTGGAATGAGCTTTTCTAAAGCTACTCAGGGTTTTACTATGCAGAATTTTAAAATTTCACGTTTTTCAAAATCAAGTATTTATTTCAAAAGTAATTTTTTGATTTTTTTAATTCCTCTGAGATTTATACTCGAGTTAAAGAGCTTTTGAAGATTTGGAATGCGCTTTTATAACGTTGTTCAGACGTTTTGGGTTGAGGATCAATAATTTCTCTTTTTTGCGGAGTAATTATCCAATGCATACATGTTTATCACCTGTTTACAAAGCTTAAATGGTTGCCAGCTTTTCGAATTTTTATTAAATTTGTTAAAATAAAGATGAATGTCAAACTACCAGTTAAATGTATTTTTGATAGTGTTGCCGCTGGTTCAAAATAAATTAAACCAAAAGAGTACAGGTTGCCAGCTGTTTTATAATTTTTGGTTAATGAAATTAATGAGATAAATAAATTAGTATATTATTACTTGCATAACAAATTATTATTACAAACTTAAAGTTGAAAATATTTTTTTTAATGAGTTGCCACCCAATTAGGTTTTTTTATTAAATTGCTTAACTAAAATAAATATTATATTATTTTCACCAAACTAAGCTAGATTTTAATGACGATATTTTTTAGAGTATTGCCACCTGTTTGTAAAACTTAAATATACTTGTACATATGTACATATGTATAATATATCTAAGTTGGTAGCTAGTATACTCTAAGGAACGATTTCTCGCGATATACATAAGTATTTTTCATATATTGCCACCAGTTCAAAACAAATTAAACAAAAATTAATTAAATAAAAGGATCGAAGGTTGCCAGCTGTTTTATAATTTTAAATTAATGAATTTAATAAGAAAAATAAATTATTATATTTTAATTTTAATGTCAAGTACTAAACTAAAAGATGAAAATATTTTTTAATAGAGTTGCCACCTGCTTAGATTTTATTTTATTAAATTACATAACTCAAATAAATAGTATACTATTTGCACCAAACTAAGCTTGATTTTGTTGAAGATATTTTTTGGAGTGTTGCCACCTGTTTGTAAAACTTAAATATACATATACGTTGATATCTAAACTATCAGGTGATATACTCAAGCAGCCAACTGCCATTTAAGTTCTGGTTAAAAATGGAAGGAACCGAAGTTCTGGTTTACTGATAGAAGGAGTTTTGGTTAAGTTAACCAGAACTTAACTGATAGACGGCTGTTAACCAGCCATTGAGAAAACGGCCCTAATCATGACCACGACTATTGGGTTTCTTAACCCGATTAATTTTAACGCACCAAGGATGGTCAACCTGGTTGCAAACCTCGAAATTCTTGATCTTTTTCTGCTGCTACAACAATAAAACGGCATTAATAATAGTAATTAATCCTGGGATACATTCCCGGATTGATCTCCATATTCAGATTAATTTTTCCAATTGTAAACCGATTACACACATACTCACGTCCGTACAGATGAAGAAGAAAAATACAGGTATTATTTTATATATGAAAGATATACGTGTAGGTCGTAATATTGGTGTTATTCAGTAGGCATCCCGAAGAGGAGAAAATGATGAATATAAGGCCTGCTCTTTCCAAAAAGGTATGGTAACATAAAGGGCCCTAGTAGTGCTACAAATCCAGGGCAAAACTCGACGACATTATAAAGTATTTACTATTTCCCAAGCGAATAAGGCAGCTAATTTAGAAGTTATATTAGAGAGCGTTTAAGAGCGCAATAATTCAGTTATTATCGCATTTCATGCTCTTCTCATATTCACCAGAGTTTTCCATTTTTATTCTCACCTCTCTCCCTCTCTCTTTTGTTTCCGGTCTCCAATCATATGTTATGCATAGTCTGAATAGTATAGTATTTCTTCAGAACACAGTTTCTAAAGCATCTGCCACCATCAGGTTAATGTATTATCAGGTTAAAATTAATATTTTAAATTATTCTATCTGAAAATATTTCTAGCTACTCATTGATTTTACGCTGTCTTCAACGAAAAATGCCCACGCAAAGTCGAGATGTTCTTAATACTCTTTCAGTCTCTTTTCAAAAATAGCCATACACTGAAACCAGTTTAGTTAATCGGTATTCATCTCACACAACCGGCTAATCGCTGTCTAATAATCTAAACACAGGTTTCTAAAGAGTATAACCCATTCACACAATTTAATTAAATTTTTGCTGCACACTTTTGGCAATAAACTCGTTCACTTCCTGTGTGCTCGCGCACTCAACGAGCGTCAGTCGTAAAAAATTCACAGCGTAAGCAAAACCAAACTAAAATTTATCATTTGCCAATTTGTTTATGGGAATCAATTTACGCGCTCGCATAAAACTTGAGTAAGATACATATTGAAGAACATAAAACTTTTGCATGCTTCTTTAGCAAACTTTCTTCTTTTTATTTCATTCACTTACTTAACTTTGTTTTCTTTATACTTTTTTAGTATGTTGTCGTGGGAAGTGTTTACTAATTTCACCTAAATTAATTTTAATTTGTTTGTAACACAAACACGTCTTCGATTCTGCTCTAATAGACCTCTTTCTCTCCTGTATACATGTAAAGGTTCTTCAAACGAAGTAATCCAGTTGAATTTAATAAAAAAACTAAGTGTGTATCTATAAAAAGCATTACAGCCTCATAAGATTTCGTCATTATATCAATTTATGCGACTTATACCAGTTTTAATTCGTTTCTCCACCTCTTTCATTATACCAGTTTATGCGACTTATACCAGTTTTCAGTTTCTACACTTTAAAAAGTTAGCCGAATTTAAGAATTATCATTGGAGGTTGGTTCCTGACTTTGAGTTATAAGATTGGACATCAATGCCATGGATTAGACCAGCTTATATGATTTATTCCATTTGTTAGTTCGTTTCATCACTTTTCAAAGTTTGCCTTAACTAATCCTTATCATTAGAGGATCGTTCCGGACATCATCTCAGCAGATTGAATGTCAATGTTTTTGACTATACCAGTTTATGCGACTTGTACCAATTGTTAGGTCGTTTCACTAATTTTAAAAGTTGGTCGAAACTAAGCCTGATCATTATAAGCTCATTACAGACATCGTTTCAGCAGATTGAGCATTAGTATTCCTTGTCAAGGCTTTAAGCTAGTCAAATCCTCAATGCATTTCTAAACAAAAGCTCTTTAAACAAATACTATTTATGCTTAATCTCTTTCAACTAATTTTTACTAACTGATCACTTACTTATATTACTCATTATATTCGCAACAACTTTGCCTTTATTTAAACCCAAGGTGTTAATTTGGTTTCCGTTTTACTTTTATGATTTTTTTTCAAAACTCTCAAATATTACCACATTACATAACAACCTGATTTCTGGTTTAAGCGCTAATTGGTATATTTTTACGAGTATTTGGTGAAGAAGTAAATTGTTTTCCTGGGTTGCAATTAGCAGTACATTTAGTATCGACAAACAGCTGTTTTCTTGGTACATAATTTGAAGGTCATAAGAAGCTCTAGCAACTAATAATCATTAAGGCATTTTTATCTAGAAAAACCAGAAGTAAGGGATTAAATTTCGATTGATTTCGAGGAAATGAAGTAGCACAAATTTGTTAAGCAATATACGCTTAATGTCTTCGTTTCGCCGAATCTGAAAATGTGGCGAATCAAACAAACAACTCGCATAAATCAAAAACTGAATAATTAAACATTAGAACATGACTTTATGAACTAACCTAAGGCAAAACTCGGTGGAATGAATAAGAGATCCATTTACTAGTTATAGCAACAAAGAATTCCAAAAAAAGATTTGGTCTTGCGTGTTTTCAAGATCTAAGCTATCAAGCGCTTACTTCATCAAATGTACTTCAAAGGGAACCTGTTCTATAATTCATAGAACTTCAATTTCTGTCACTTGAAGACATGTTATTATGCCCTAAAATTAGAATTGAAATATTCAAGAGATAAAATTTCTAAATTTACTTTCTGACTTTAATCAAAAATTAGCACACAAATAAAAATCCTCCAAATCCCGTAAGAGTACTTTTGTAAATGCGAATAGTATCCGCGGCCGTCATCGAATGTGGCTTAACAATACCACCGAGGCCTACAAATTCCAGGTGTTGCTAACAATTTTACGCTTTAGCAAGCACAATTGCAAAATATTTACAGACAATTGATTGCCGAATGGTGCTTGAGTAGAGGATATATTTGCATAGAGCTTTGAGAATTGTCAAAATATATTATAGAAGATTTACTGTTAGGAAAACATATTCGGCTGTGTGTAGCTATCAGTAAACCTATTGAAGAGGCATTGAGTGCTAACCCTGTAGGAAATACTTAAAAAAATAGTATCATATGATATTTTAACAGTGATAGTTCTGTTACGGCGACAGAGAATAAGTAGCATGTTTGAAAAACAAAGCTCTCAATATAATCATATGACATTTTGACAACGATAGTTCCATCACCCTAATAAAGATGAATGGAGTGAAAAACCCGTTAAATTTGAAAAACTTTGATCATATTCGTATATTACTGCACTCTCGGGATTTTTACACAAATCTGAGGAACAGTTCGTTTGTTGGTATCTATGTTTAAAAATGTTTAATTTTTTGCTCAAAAATTTGCCAAATTTTTCCCCTTTTTTAGCTCAAAAATTTATTCTTTTTTTCATTTATAGGTTTCAAATTTCTCTAGACTTTTTCCAGATATCTTGGTGTTGATAGAGTTCGATTTTTCGCTGCAAAAAGCATTAACATTTTTCTTCAAAAATTCTAGTGCTCTTAGGACCCAATACATCTTAACATTAACTAAGAGAAGCCAATGCTTATCAGAGAAAAATATGTCAATTTAGATTCTGGCTGAATGAAGACAACTCCAAAATATTGCGCAAGGTACTATATGTTGTCGCTATATAAAAGAAAGCACTAACATACATATGAGATTTACTATATGCTAACGACATTAAGCGGCTGTCAGACCGCAGCGACAAATGGAGCATTAACTCCGCACCAAAATTGTTGCATGTTTCATAGTAGAGGCTGTAAGCACGTGAAAAGGGGTAAGCTATGATAAAAGTAAATAAACACAAGGCCATCAGAGATGAGCAGCAGATGAGCTTGAGAAGATTGAAGCACTCACATGTAAATTTGAAAATTATTTATGCCACAAGAAGGCTGATTAGAGAACACACATGGCAAAGCTTAATGTGTAAATGTTGCCGACAATATATGCACAGATATTATGTTACAAAATATATGAGAGAAATATTAACAAAAAATTGCAGGCATGTGCAGAGGATGTAAATATTACAGCTGTGAGAGCGTTACAATACGAAAGCAGAGAGCGCGAGAACAGAATCCAAGCGCTACCAATGTCCTTTATCGATTTTTAACAGCAGCGCTGTTGGAGTCAGCACATGCAGTCGACAGCGCGGTCTGCCATTGATTATAGGCGGAAATGAAGTAAGCACAACAATGCTAAAGTGCTGGATAATGAAAGTCGGCATAAAACAATGTGTTAATAACAACAATAGCAATGTCAATAATACTGTTTAAACAATGAGGGTTTACAAAAAAAAAGTTTACTTTCAGCAAAAATATTCTTGCAGACAATACTAGCGTGCGAAGTCAATGAACGTGCTAAAAAGTAAAAACAACAAATAAATTAAAGAATAAATACTGTGCAAGAGAGCGTGGAGAGTGGGCGGAGATGCCAACAGGCCGAAAAAGTAGCAACAAACGCCGGTTGGCGCTGTATGTGCGGCTTACAGCGCTGCCCTCAAAATAAAAAGCGGCAAAGGCAAACAAAAAATTTTTCGAATGAGAGGCAAAAGACAATTGCTCTGACAAAAAAACCAAAATAAAATGCGGCGGCGGCTGCTGCTAGCGCTAGAGGAGGCGTTAACAGCGCTGCTTACATGTTAACATGCTTTTAATGTTATGTTAGAGGCGAGATATAGCATAAATTATAATATGTTATATGTATGTACATACGTGGGAAATAAAATTAAATTAAATAAAACAAAACAAAATAAAAAAGAAAAAATAGTTAACATAAAATAAATAAAATAAAATAAAATAAAATAAAATAAAATAAAATAAAATAAAGCAAAATAAAATAAAAATAAAATAAAATAAATAAAACATATATTGAATTAATTTAAATAAAAAAAAAATTAAAAAAAAATAAAATAAAACAAAAAAATAAAATAAAATAAAAATGCCTTACAATAAAGATGCAAAATAAAGAATAACAAAAATAAAAATTACCAAATAAAAAAAAAACAATAAAAAAAGAGTTAGCATTAAATGTAAACAATAAAAAATTATGGCAAAAAATTCGAAAAAAATTTAAAAAATACCTTAAAATAAATTAAATAATTATTCTACAAACAAATAACAAAAAATAAATTATTTAATATTAAAAAAGGGCAAAAATCCTAACTTCATATGCACCTAAACTGTAATACCCTTTACAAGTACAGGAAATTCTTTACAAGAACTTGATTCCGGTTTTTTTTTGCGAAGATATTTCGTCAGTTGAACAAGTTTTCCATACAATTATCTTATTTCCATCGGTTAATTCGTATGACAGCTATATACTACATTGATCCGATCTGAACAACTTCTTCGGAAATTGTACCGTTGCCTTCGGTTATAACCCATGTCAAATTTAATGAAAGTACCTCGTCGAATAAAAGGACTTTCCAAACAATCACTTGATCCCATAGTGATCCAATATCGTCAGTTTCGACAGATAAGCAGGTTCTTGGTGAGAAAAAGACGTATGCAAAATTTCAGATTGATATCTCAAAAATTGAAGAACAAATTCGCATTTGTACAGACAGACGGACATGACTGCGGTCCTCTGACGATTCTTTTTGGGTTTTGCGAACTCGGTGGAAAAGTTAGTAAACGCTGTTCAGGGTAGAAAAGTAGAGAAAAGTATAAAATATAGAAAAGTATAAAAGTTTAGTTATAAAACTTTATTTTCCTAATTCCCTCTCCCTTTCAGTGCTCTTCAAATATTCTAACTTAAATGTACCTGTATATGATAATGCGTACGTATTTCAGACACTAAAATGCTTCTTGCATTGTAAACAACAATAAAGAATCAACAAATTAGTCACTACTACGCAAAAACAACAACTACAACCAAAAAGAAGTGCAGAAAAGCAGAGCAAAACGAAAAAAACTTAATGCATTCTAATATTAGACGCCACAAAGCACTATAATGTGCAACAGTGTACAAAAACAACAACAATGTATAGAGCATAATTTAAAGTAAATACGCTGAGTATGTATGTATGTAGTTAGCCTGTGGTAAATTATGAAATGTATGCAACGGCAGAACAACACTGTCAAGCGGCACCCGGAAAGTAGAAAAGAACGGGAAGACGAAGAAGAAGCATGCACTTGCCAGCGGTTGCATGTGTCACGCGCAAACCTACAGCCAAAGCAAAAACCATAAACATACCGAAAGCGGAAACACCACGACAATTCCGTTGTCACATTGTTGTTGGTCGCTTTTTGTGTCTTTTGTTTGCCGGTTCTCCACACTTTTCTTTACTTATTCGCTCATTTTTTTTTTTTTTTTCTACTCTACCTTTTGGGCAGCAAACTCTGCATGTGACAAGTGTGCACGCACCTAACTTACGTAAGCTAGCGGTATGCTGTTTTTGTTGTTGTCACTTAAGGTGACGTTTCTATAATTTTTTTGTTTGTTTGTTTGTGTGCTGCCGAGGCTTTGTGTACTCAAATCATTTGTGCACCCAATTAGTTAATTATTGTTGTGTTGACGAAAATCTTAGTGGCACTTTTCTTCGAACTTTTTTTAAGAGTACTTAGATACTTTATATTTTGGAGGGATAAACAGTAAATTAATTATACTAATTATATAATTATTGTACTACTTTCAATTTTATTTGAAAAATTTTGTAGAATGGCATGATACGTGTTGAAATAATTCGAGTAAGTGAGAACTACTCGTTGGGTTCCCACTAAATATTTCAGCAAACTGGAACTCGCTTAACACATTGCAAGTTTTTTTTTTATAGAATTTAACTCTAAAAGGCACCGATGAGTGATTTTTTGATATCAAAAAGTTTTTATAGTCATCGTTTGGAACTGATTCGTGCTAGTTAGAGACCTAATTTAGAGATGAAAAACGCTTTGGATGGCAAAACGTTTATTTTTGTAAGTTAATAATTTGGACGAAATCTTTCATAATAAGTGGAATATTTTCTAAAACACACAATAGTCCACTTTTTTTTGTTTTTCAAAAAAGGGCGCTTCCCGTCAAAACTGTTATGTCGCATCACACTCAGATCACTTTTGTCAAGAATTTACGTTAATTTATTTGTATAAATATTATTTTCCATATCAATATTTAATTTATTGTAATTTTTTCTGATATACCATTTGTGTGTGGAAATACTTAATTTGTTTCATATAATTTAAATCAGTTAAGTCACCGTTATTTTACTTAAAATGAGTTATAACCAACTGGAGCGTTGCTCCTTCATATTATTTTCAGCTGATATCCGTCAAATAAATTCACTCAACTAAACTTTAATATGGAAAAATGTATGATTTTCGTTAGATGGCAACCCTGTGTTTTAACTATGTCTAAACTTAAGGTTATTGGCGTACTTTTGGATTAAAAATAAAGTTTAATGGCAGAAAATAGAGTTTACTTAAATAAAACCGAAAAAATATCTGTAACGCCATATTCTCTCTAGGCGATGCCATATTTTTCCCGCTCTTTTGACATTTCTCTATAGCAAGGTTTGCCATTTCGTCACGAAAAGATATACGATCCAACAATGAGTCGAAAGTATTAAAATTCACTGACGAAATCAACAATTAAGCGTCTAGTGAAAAAAACAGTACAAAATTTTCCCGTGCCAGTGATTCAGAAAAGTGCCCGTAGTGTCGAGAATATCGACGATCTTGGTCTACATTCTTACATGATCAAATTTACGCAAGAACTGAAGCCGCTTGTCCACCATAATCGTCGTATGTTCGTGACTTGAGCTAAGTCACAACTTGAAAATGATTCGTATTTTCATCGAAAAATCATTTTCAGCGAAGAGGCTCATTTCTGGCTCAATGGCTTCGCCTTGAGCCCATACTTTTCCCACCAAGAAACTGTTCATTCGTCTGAATGGTCGATATTGCATCATTATGGCTTGTAGTAGATATCATACAAACAGATGGAAATGAAATGGAAAACTTTCACATTTGACGAATTATCTTCACCATATTAAGCATTGGCAATAACCCCTAAGGCAATAAGGTAATCTCCGAAGAATTTGTTTAGATCGGATAACTAAAGCCTATAACTGCCATAGAAACAGATTGAAGTAAAGTTCTTGTAAGGAAAACTTTCTCATTGGACGAAGTATCTGCACCAAATTAGGTATGGGTAACTACCTAAAGCAGCAATCTTCGAAGAAGGTGTTCACATTGAGTCACTATAGCATATAGCTGTCATACAAATTGACCGATCACAGTTCTTGCAAGAGATCTTGGTATTTGCGAAGGGTATTGTAGCGTCTGGTTAACTTAAATTTTCCGTTTTAACTTTTATATTTTTTATTGTTCAATTTTGAAAACACATTTTTCATTCACATTTTCAGCCCAGATTTTCAAAAAATCTAATTATTTTTAAGCTTAAAGCACACTTAAGGAAATCATCATTCAATGTCAAATATTCAGTCAATTGAAAACAAAAAAAATCATATTCAATCCGAAGTTGTGTCGAAGCATACGATTTCTAAGCTTACCCCAATATCAGGCACTTTTTATCAAAATTTCAATATAAAACTTTGTTTACACACTTAAGGATATGTTTAATAAAGCCTTAAAGAAGGGAAGTGCTACTTCCTTTTTCGTACTCTCACAAGAAATTATTAACGTCAGACTGTAGGGGCTATTTGGTCTGCTATCAGCACCGCCAAATGTTGCTGCGAGTGTACACACATACAAATATCTAACACAAACACAATATTCATCTCAAGCGCTACAAAAAGTATTGAAACCACGCAGTCTACGTAGACTGAACAAATATCTTTAATAAAATTTATTAGATGACCACATGCAAACTCTTTTATAAATAATTTAAATATATTTTCGGAAGTTTTATATTTTTAAGCACACACAAGTTTTATTTTTAATATATCACAATTAATGTCGCTAATCTCTTATCCCACAGCGGTTGACCATTAAATATAGATTTTCTTCCTCTGCACAACGCAAAACCAATTTCACTGCTACACTTTATGTCTTAGCGAAATGAACATAGAAATATATTTACAAGCACACACACGCATACATACTTTATTGAGCGTTTTGTTTTGAACCGCTTTTCCGCCAGCAGCTTCGCACGTTTTCTCCCAGAAATTCGCGTCGCAGGCCAGCTGAAGAATATGCCAATCGGCTGTGCTTTGCGGCACTTTATGAAAGTAATTTCGTTATTTTCTCTTTTTTTTCGCTTTTCGCTCGTCACACACTTAACACGCGCTATGCGCTTTGCTTGCCAATGCAATAACAACAATATTCACAACTTTTTATGCAAATTTCTCGAACTTCTTTTAAGAACACACGATTTTTTGTTTACACTACAACAACAACACGTTGACTGACTGATTGCCGCGGCGCACCGACCGATTAACTATTTTGTCGACTGCTGCTCCACTTTGCTTTCACACACAGTTCACTGCACGACGTCGCAAAAAATTGCCAACAAACAAATAAAACATGAAACAATAATACTCCTTATAAAACGTTTTAAAAATTATAAAACAATAAACCTTTAAGAATTACGCGACTCTTCCGCACTATTGTTTGACATTTATTTCAGCTGTTTTATTATATTTGTCACCTTTTCAAAATTTTATTTGTTGCTTACACACGCGCACCTGTCACCAACAGCAACGACCGTGCTGCTTGTAAGTGTGCGAATATGTATGTATGAAAACAACACTCACTGAACTCGAGGAGCAACGCGCTAACACGACAACAATCACCGCTGTACTGTTGACAACGAACCAACGCGGATAACGGCGAAACGAAGACTGGACTGCATGCGCGCCCCCAAAGGTAACCAAACAGCAAAAGCCAAGCCAGCTAGCCAAAGCAAAGGCAGCAGCAGCAGAAAAAGCATGGCAAGCAAGGCGCACAACACCGCTCATTCGGCAAGTATAGTGTCGGTGTAGGCAAATGCTGTTCGGCTATGTTGGCGGCGGATGTTAACGCGTATGTCTGCGCTGACGTAACAGTCGCTGTTAACAAGCCGACAGCATGCGATTTGGCGCTGACGTTACAGTGGCTGTTATAATAATAATAACATTGGTTGGCGCATGTTATTTTTTCAGTTGTGCAGTTCGGTTTGGTCAGGTGCTCGGTTGGCGCGGAACATGTTCGATGGCGCTCGAGCAAACTGTAATTGGGGGAGCCCAGTGTTTGTGCGCGCGGTTTGAAAGGCACTGTATTGTAGCATAGCCTTGCCAAAATTTTATTTGTAACCGCAAATATTTAATATATGTAGGTATGTAGTTGCCAAATGGGTTTCTGGAGAAATGTTAAATTATAAACAATTTGGGTGTTTAAAAGAAAATTCGGAAAAATTTGATAACTTTGATACTTTTTATTAATATCTAATGCCATTTCATTGCCTGAGGAGGTTATGATAGTCCATAAAATTCAGGAATCCGTTGTTTTTTCGTGAAATGTGCACTATAGGGTCCTAAATATGTTACTCTATCATTATGTACAGAAGATTTGATAGTTGTTCCAATCGTTAGTCGAATACTTAGCAACTCGTTTTTTTCGGTGCTCATTTTTTCAATGCATCGGACGATGATGTTACTCGGAGACTATAGCGAATATCCACTTGAACTTTATATGTAAGACTATACCAGCACTATTTTCTAGAAAACTGCAAATAATGTTTTGTTACTTTGGAAACTTGTTTACAGGGATTTAATTATGTTTTTTTGTAAAAATTGTTCTCATCCGTTGCGGCCAATTTTCGATGAGTCGTTCGAACGTTTCGACTGGTACTTGGTGAAAGATACGCGTGATGGTTTGCTTGAAGGCCTTAATCAAAGCGGTAGTATTCGCATAGACTTTAGATTTTACATATCCACAGAGTAAAAACTCTAATGGTATGATATCACGCGATCTTGATGGCCAATCGACCGGCTTAAAATAAAATTAAATTATTTGCGCACCGAAATGTTCTGTCAATAAATCCATTGATTGATGCGATGTGTGATGTAGAAGACTGCGGTCTTGTTGAAACCAAATGTTGTCGAAATTACGAGCTTCTATTTCATTCATCAACTAGTCGGTTTTCATGGCGCGCTATTGGTCGCCATTGATGGTTGAGCTCTCACCGACATCATTTTTGAAGAAATGTGAACCGATGGTTCCATCACCCCATAAACCAAACCAATGTTATTTTGTCTGGATGAAATGGCACCTCTTGAATCTCTACAGGTTTCTCTTCCTCTAAAATGCGGCAATTTTGTTTACTTACATTCCCATTGAGTCAGAAATGGGCCTCATCGCTGAACAAAATTTGTCTCGAAAACATCGGTCTTCTTCAAACTTTTCTAGAGCCCATAGGCGAAGCAATGTCGCTTGTGAAAGTCGCCAAGTCATTCATAACTTTAGTCCGAGTTGCTGCGAAGCTTCGATCAAGTTGACCCCTTTTATTAAAATAAACCTTCATAGGAACACAATGGATTTAGTCGACTATAGAGCAGTTAAATAGTCAATATCGTAACTAAATAAATGATTCGATTTGTTCAATTAAGATGACAAGAAACGGATAAATCAGCTCTTATGTGGAATACAGTGGGATGAAGCATACATATTTGGCAATTCTAGCGTAGACATACATACAGTACTTCAACTACAAATAGAACGAAGCCTCTCTGCAATAAACCTACTAAATATAGGATGCCAGGATCTATACCTTCATCTACAAATATCAAGCAACCAGACTGTTTTCCTCCGTTTAGTTTTACCAATGGCTATACGACGGAAGAAAATGCATCATTGTTCACAGTACAATCAGATCTTTCTAAGCAAAGCAGACCCGAACTATAGATTTAAGGTTTGTCAGTTCGGCTGGAAAACACAAAAGTATTGAAAGAAGCTCTTCTGCCACCACAACAAATGCAACAACAACAAGATTCGCCTCCAGGGATGCTTATGCACCTACTACCCAGCGAATAAAAATAGTTCGCATGCAATTTTGTGCATTTCACGACTGCATGTAATGGAATACCAACAAAAAATAACAATGAAAATTGTATATACAAGTGTACGCATGCGCTGAAATGAATTTCAATTGTGATTTTATGATAATGTATGTGTGTACTTTGGTGTTGTTATTACGTTTTAGTTGTGCTCTCATTTCTGCTACCAGCATCATTGTTCTGTTGCAATAGTCTGCCATCGATAAGATGCAATTTTTCGCTTTTTATCGCAAACTCTTACTCATTCTTATTCTATTTTGTCAAGATGAATGCGCGCGCTCGCGCCTATAATGCATCTTCGCCAGTGGGGTTCCTATGCAACCGATCAGGCCGACAATTTCGGTCATTCCGTTTTCCCTCAGCGGCCGGCCACACTTCCGCTGCATGTGGAGGCAGTTATATCCTATTGAGCCTTCAGCTTCGGCGACTCCTTGGCGCGCCGCTGAGCTTTCATTGCGACTTCCATTCGATTACAGCGCATGACTGTCACTATTGCCGTTGCTTTTGTTGTTGGAGTATAGTGCTCCTTCTATTTTGGTTCTTTATTGCCATTACTGATCTTTCGCTGCCGCTAAATTGCTGCTGTTGCCGCACTTTCTACTCCTACGCTTGTTCTACTTTTTGGCAGGTTGTGGTTATACCCGACAAACAACTGGTTGGGAAATATTATTTTTACTTTGGTTAATCTATATATCATTTGAAACAGTATAAAGGAAGCAAAGAAGAGGTATTTCGGGAAGAGGATTTGAAGCTGCATTTCTCTCCTTCCTGTAGAGTTTGACAGATATCTTGAAATAAAGTTGGATTAAAGTGTAAACAGATAAAGCATACAGTGTCTTAATCTGTTTTTAAATTCCAGCGAAACTCTGATTTTAATTAATCGAAAAGAATGGTGCCTTTGCCTATCCAATGCTGGATCCATATAATTTCTTCTCTAGTCTCTTTGATTTAGATCTAAGTATAGAAACCGTTTGAGGTAACATATCTATTCATCTTTTTAATGTAAAACCGAAAAAATTTGTTGAAAGAATGAGGTCTTTCACTTCTCTCAAATGTTTAACTCATTCCAAACGTTCTAACTAACATTTGTTGAGAACAGCTTTAGTCCATATAACGGCTTTAATCCTTCAAGAAAGAGTTCTTAGACCTAAACCAAGTAAAGAGTGTGAGACGAAGTCGGGAATATTTACTGCGATTCTTTCTCGTCTGCAACAGTTGTTTTCGGGCGTACTTGGAGTTATCACAACATTTGAAATTCAATGTATGTCATAGTACAATATCCTCAGCTGACCTCTGACTACAGTGACTGCAATCCAGCCTACACTTGAACATCTTAGAAATTAACCGCTGCCTCTTAAAAGAATTTTGCACTGATTTACCTTAAAAATTGGACAAAAAATTTGAAAACGGATGTAAGATGCATCGATAGATTATTTCGTCCTCGAGACAAGACCTTTTGCTATAACAAAAACTCTGAACTCAACATTTTGATTAACAAGGTCGATCCACAAAACTCCAATATTATCAATTAAAGCATTTTTTCATATGGTGGCTGTTTTCAGTCCTCTGTGATTACAACTCAGGCTCTATTAAACCAATCTCAAATCAAACTCACCAGATCGGCTTTAAACTTTCTACCATCAAGTTTCCAACATAACTAGAAGTACACTCGTTCCGAAAATCTAAAGAGGAAACCAAGTTTGCACCAAGCTTTGTGGTTCTGACTGGAACATTCAGTTCTTCCACATGGCTTTTCATCGAAAACCGACGTGTACTTAGTGTATCCTGTGTATATAGAGTTTCGAAAAGTTAGCGAAATTGAACCACGGAAATATGAACTTTCCGTTGAAGAATTCTCTAGAAGAGATCGGGTAAATTCTCTCCATACATCCAAACAGTTTAGATTAATATAATACTTATGGTTATTAAAAAGAGACCGAAACCGAAAATCGATTCGCAACACGACTCAAATGTTTGGTTGCGTGCGCATCGAAACGCCCTTACTCACCATACTCATTTTTTGTTTATGCTATTATAGATATCCTGCTGTTAAAGCTGCTGTTCCCATTGTTATTGCGGTGCTTGCGCCGACATTGCCGACCTTGTTTTTGCTGCTGTTGTTGTTCTGTTTTCATGCAGCTCCCGAATCAATTCAATTGTTTTCGCCAATTTTACAGTATTGAATTTCTTCATTGCATTCGGCACAGCATGCTGTGCCAACAAATCGATTTTCGTATTTCATTTCGCTTGTTTTTATGCTGCTCATCTATAGTGTTGTTGTTGCTTTAATTATTGTTGTTGTTGTTACTTGATGTTGTATTGCTAATTATGCTGCTGATATTCGCCTAGTTTATTTTGAATTTACTGATTTCACTTCGCAATCTGCGTGTAGGCGGCAAGCTGAGAGAATTTGCTGATAATCGAGGTGGAAGAGAAAGGGTGTGAGAAGGGAATAATGAGAAATTTAGCAAATAATTGCTTTTTGCACGGATTGTTGGTGATAAGGCGATGTTGATAGTAATGTGTGAGACAAAAAATTCTGGAGAGATGGAATTCTAAGTCCGCGTTGTGAGAGTTCCCGTTCGAATCCGGAAAATGAATTAATTGTTTCACAGTTCCGTGTTCATTTTTTATTACCTCCTTTTCTAACTGACTTTGTTGGACTTTCTCTCGGGTCGACTTAAAATTTTGTCTCTCACTTCGTCTCCGAAAGAGCTGCGATGAAAGATCCTAGTCACAATAAGTTTGAGAATGTTCGTATTTAATGATAGAGAAATTATTGATCAGGAAATAACACAATATGCTTTTTTAGAATCATAGTGCGGTCGCAGGTCGGAAGCTGTGAGGGGAAATTTACCTTAATATTTCGACCTCGGTTTTAACCGACCATCCCACCGAATTTAACTCACCAAAATCCTTTACTTTTTATATATAAAAGAAAGCAGGTGCCATTTCCGGTATATTAAGCCCTCAACCTGACAACTTTTTCAAGAAATAAAAGGAAATTTACAGAAGTTTCCAAAATTAGACGCAAAGAAAGAACAGGAAAGCTGTCTGATAGTTAGAGAAAGGATTAAATTTGAACCCTCAATGGAAGGGGATTGAATTAACCCATAAGAGGAAGTTGGAAGTGTCAAAGCCGTGACTAAAATTTAATAAAGCAGTAGTTGAAGATAGAGCCTCAACGTATTTGTTTCAACACGACAGCTGAGAAGCTGATAAATCCTATACAGCGATCCACCTACAAAAAACCACAAGTTAGCGTGGAATGCCAGAACCTATACCACGTGTTTTATGAACAATCAAAAAACTACCATTGAACTCAGCACTAATCCTCCTAGATTTTTTTTTTTTTTTGATCTCGGTTTTTAACCGACCATCCCACCAAATTTAACTCACCAAAATCCTTTACTTTTTATATATAAAAGAAAGAAGATGCCATTTCCAGTATATTAAGTCCTCAACCTGACAGCTTTGTAAAGAAATAATAGGAAATTAAAGAAGTTTTCAATATTAGACGCATAGAAAGAACAGGAAAGCTGACTGACAGCTGGAGAAAGGATTGAATTTGAACCCTCAGTGGAAAGGGACTGAATTAGCCTAGATTGGGAAGATGGAAGTGTCAAAGTCATGACTAAAATTTAACAAAGGAGTGGTTGAAGATAGAGCCTCAACGGATTTGTTTCAATACGACAGCTGAGAAACTGATAAATCCCATATCGATCCATCTACAAAAAATCACAGGTCAGCTCGGAATGCCAGAACCTATGTCGCGTGTTTTATAAACAATCAAAAAGCTACCATTGAACGCAGCACTAATCCTCCTAGACTTTTGCGAAACTAAAGAGGTACAAATCTCTTTAGAAAAAGACATTCCGACAAGCAGAAAAAAAGTGTTAGGTTTTGACCTTCCCAAGCGACATCGCTTCGCTCTATGGGCTCGTGAAAAGTTTCACGAAGATCCGACGCTTTCGAGCCAAATTTTGTTCAGTGATGATGCCCATTTCTGGCTCAATCGGTATGTAAACAAGTGAAATGCCACATTTAGTATGAAGAGTACCCTGAAGAGATTGAAGAAATGCCATTTCATCCGGAAAACACAACGTTGTGGTTTGTGCGCCAGTGGAATCATTTGTCCATATTTCTTCACATAGTATGCGGAATGTAACCGTCAAAGGCGACCTTTCTCGCGCCATGATAACCGACTATTTAAGGTTTGAAATTTAAGCTCCTGGTATCGGCGACATTTGTTTCAACAAGACGGCGCCACTTCCTCCACATATTGAGGGAACATTTCGTGGAGCAGATAATTTCACGTTGAAACCTCCCTTTTCAAACGGGTCTTATGTTGAGTTACATGACGAATTCAAATGGGAAAAGAAAAAAAATAGAATAGAAGAAGAGGAAAGGAGAGTTAGAGTGGGAGAGAGTTCTCCCTCAGAAAGACCAAGGTCATAAAAAAACGTCATTAATGGTTGCCGAAAAAGATATTACGTAGGATTTATCAACATGCGTGAGGCTGAAAGTAGCTTTGAGAAGTCGATGAGTGTAGGCGAGAAAGAGATTGCCTGGATCTAACTCACTCAACAAATTTTTGTATTATAAACAGCATGGAATACTTCCGGCGAATGTCTCCGGGGCTATCCACCGACCCTTTGCCATAATAACAACTATTCATCATATGTGCCTATACACGCGTATTTATGGCATGTATATAAATTTTTTATAATTCTTCGCCTTATCTTAGTTTCAGAATTCAAAAAGGCACTTGCTAGAACAGAATACAAAGTCTTTCACGATATTTAAGTAACGACTGTTTGTGTAACCCTCGAAATGTAATTGAGCAAATACTGATAAGTCGGATGTGGGTCTACTATACATTCAGTACGGTGCTTCATACATACATACGTAAATATATGTCATAGCGCTGCAGTCTCTTCCATGCAGTCTCTTCCATGGCAACGCGTATTTATAACTATCCATGCTTCATTTATGACTTCTATTTACTTACCATTATACGTTTTCTTCGAAGTTATGATAAGATTAGGACCATAGTAAATTTGTTTATTTGCTTGCTTATCGCCGCTAACTTGCTAGCTCACTCTTGTGCTCGCTTTATGACATACTTATTTATCACAAATAACTGCTTTGTGCCATATCTGGAGAGTCATATATTGAATGGAGACTTTATCTACTACTTTTATCATACAGTACTTTGTGAAATATTAAATTCCTGTGCGTGAAAATGATTTGATTATAATTTAAGTTTTGAGTTATTTAGTTTGACTTAGCGGTTCGGTGATGTAGGACGTGCGCGAACACTGTGAACTTCGGTTCTAAGAGCCTAGTCGGCTTGTTTAGAAAAATGTGATCTTTCTGGATTTTGGGTGAGTAAATTTTGAATAAAAGAATATAGAGAGCAGTTAAATTATTCACTTTGTGGAAGAATGAACAGAAGTGGAAAGGTTAAGGAGCAGATAACGTAAGAAGCTCAAAAGCTTATAAAATAGTTATATAAACGAAAGATTAGTTAAGGCTAAAGTTCACCATTACCTCATTTATGAGAGGTATATAAAAACTACGATGGTCATTTAACTATATCCGAAGGTCAGCTTCTTTCAGAGAGGTGAGCATTCTTTCCGGCAGCAGAGCGGTAATATTAGCGTTGTGGTCATGCTTAAAGTTAGTCCAACAGTATCCAACCTCACTAGATATATCATTAAGCTACTTCATTATCAGATTTGTTTAAGCACGCGAAAATATCGGAATCACTGGATATAATTGATGAACCAGCAAGAGACTATCCTTATTCTGCTCACATCGGAATGGGGACGAATTAGAACCTCGTTGTCATCTTGCGTTTCACATACTGGATCTATAGGCATTTATAATGCCTGCCGCAAACTGTCAAATTAGTATGGAAGAAGGTGAGGTGTAAACATCTAGGCACTTTCTCCTTCATTGCCCAGCCTTTGCTAGAGTGTAGTTAAAACATTTTGGATGTCATACCCTCGCTGTACGAGTAGACATAGTCGAAGCTGACAATAACCGCCTACCGCAAATTTGTAATTGGGTCAAAGTACATCGTTTACTTATGATGATTATTATGATCAATGTAATGAGAGTTCATTCTAGGTACCGCAACAGATCAGCTAAAAAATTTTCAAGTGGGAACTCTGTTAGTATCAACCTTTTAACATTAACTCAAATGACTATGCGAGAGTTCCTTTCAGAAAGGGTAGCACCAAAAAGTTTCGAATTATACCCAAAAGTTCTTTTGGAAAATTATGTTGATAATCGGAATCGAACCTCAAAATTCCTTACGTATGGATAATACGAGCAAATACTCGTTCATACTATCAACGTGACAACACTCGGCTAGTTCGCAATGGCATAAATACTGTTATGTTATAAATATCAATTTTTCCTCTTGGCCCAATCCGCATTTGGTTAGTTCAAAACTATAAAACCTTGTCAAGTGATAGGAATAAAAATAAAACACTAAAGCAGTTGATGTGTTCAAGACTATTTGTCGGTAGGTGAGATACTAGTTTCCAAGCTTCAGAAAGAAATTTCTTTCAGGAAACAACAAATTTTATTCTGCTATTAACAGGTCGTCATCAAAAGTTGGGTCTCTCATGCGAGGCTAATGTGTATTTTTCATTGGCGTGTTTGTTTACGTGGCGGGTCCCAACCCAACGCACAACCCTGCGAAGGTATGATTTGCCTTCTCACTTTAGCTCGCCTTCAAACGGATGTTTTTTATGTAGAGGATACTTGGTCTAAAGCCGGACCTGTCGTGATCTGCTTAAGGAATAACTAAAAGAATTGTATCTATCGAGGTGAATGGTGCTCATAGAACTTTCCTCACTTGCGTGAACGACTTCGTCCTCGGCTATCTACGCCAATAAAAACAAAAGACTAATAGGTCGTTAACAAAGGAGGCTACAAAAGTAGCTATATTTCGATTAACTTATCCCTTTTTCACGAGATCCGGCAGATCTCTTCTCACGAAACCTCCACGTTATTAATCCACTACACTTTTACTAGACCATACTATCTTTTCATGTGAAGTTAGTTTAAATAAAATCAGTTTTTGCTTCTTATATTTCATAAATGTATGATTTCCGTAAGCTGGTTTTGGAACTTTCAAGGTCATTTATGAAAGCTTCTTTGATATAAAAGCTTCTTTGATATGAAAGCTCAGTGCAAACCTTACTTATTTGGCTTTACTTCATTTTATGATTTTATATTTATTATATTCTTTTTCTCTTTCAGAAATTCCGGTGATCTATATATGGACCCAGCACAATGCGCAAAGCTTATGTGAATCCTGAACATGGTTCAAATAAATCTGGCAACATCGCAAAGCCGATACAGTTAAACTCAATAAGAATTTATCTCTAAACTTACAATTGCTACGAAGTCGAAATAACAGTTAAGCGCCTGTTATTTCTTGTTTTTCTTTGCGCTAACAAAAAAATCTACAAAAGTTAAAATATGCTGAATTTCTCTGAATTATTTATTGCCACGAAGTTTGTACATGATACTGATTTATTTTCACATTACTTAACATTTTACTGAAGCATCTCAATTGCAAAATTTTTTGCTTTCGAGCACGGTTCGGATGATTTATCGATAACTTCTGCGTTAATAGGCGACAATTAATATATCCTTGCCGAAGAACGAAGCAACCATTTAGCAAAAATAGGGCTTCGAGTTCAACTACCAATGGTTCAAGTACTTCCGGATGAATTGCCGGTAATTGATGAAAACTACATCAATAAATTGAATAGTTCATTAACAACTCCTTAGTTAACGTTTATATTCCTACACATTATAATAGTTTTAAAAGAAAACTTCTTGAAAAATTTGCATAACACGTAAAATTCAAAAAGCTCCAAAATTACCGCAATAAGAGCTTCGCCAGCTTCAGAGTTTGCTGTTTAAAGTATATATTTTATTTGCACATATCACCTCCATTGATAGCAAATACATATTATTTAAAAACTTTAATTTCCCGAAAAAGCTCTAGAAAGCTTTTTGAAAAAAAAAAAAATCAATAATTTATAAAATAATCTAACCAAGGTGGTGACGTTTGTATTCCTGACCGTTGTCAAATTTTTAAGTCAAACTACTTGAAAAATAACCATCATAAAATCCAAAAAGCTTTAGTAAGCTTTGGAAGCATGTTTCTTATAAAGCGCAGATATTGTATGTCGTTTCTTAACAATCATACTTTTGATACTAATTACATGATATTAAGAACCACAAATTTTGTACAAAAAAAGCTTTAGAAAGCTTTTTAAAATTAAAAAGCAATAACTTATAAGAAAAATTATATGAAGAATTATCCTTTACATTTTTTAGTAGAAAATAGTGTACTTGAAAACTAAATAAAATCCAAAAACTGCAATTAAAATTGTAGTAAAAGCTTTATAAAGCTTTCGGAACGGTTCTTTTTGTGAAGAGTATATAAGTGTATCAATTTGGAACTTATTCAATTTTTTATACCAAATAAAATGTATTAGTAAGCACTAATTTTGTAAAAGAGCTTTAGAAAGCTTTTCAAAATAGTTTACTTTCTAATTTAAAAAAATATTCTTTTTTTTTTTTTTGTTTCAATATCTTTTTATTTATTGAATCTGCTTTTTGTTTTGAAAGCCTAACAATAGTACTAAAGTACTAAAATCTTAAATCTATTTAAAAACTAGACACGCTCAAGCAAGTGATTGAGCTGTTTTGGTGATACATTGCTCCTCTTTTAAGGCGTGTTTGATCGCAGGAATGTACCAAAGCATTAGCCAAAGGGTTTGGGTGATCACAGAGTTTAGATATATATTTAATTCTGCTGTCTTCTACTTCTTTCCTTACCATAGAAATACCAAGGTATTTATGGATATTTTCATTTCGCATGTACCATGGTGAACACGTGATTGATCTAAGCATTTTTGATTGGAACCTTTGTATTATGTCCATATTAGTTGCACAGGTCGTACCCCACAGTTGAATGCCATACATCCAAATCGGCTTTATGACCGCATTATATAAAAGCACTTGTCTAGGCTAAGTTTGGAGTTTTTGTTTAATAGCCAATTTAAATTTACAGCTCTTATCTTCATGCAAGTTGTTTTACTAGATATATGTTTTTTCCACGTAAGTCTTCTATCCAAGATAAGTTACTTCATTCGCTTGGGGTACTAAAATATTGATAATTTTTACTACCGGACACATTTTTGGTCTAAGCGAAAATGTAACATGCTTACACTTTTGTTCATTTACCTTTATACGCCAGTTGGCTAGCCATTCTTCGACAAACCTTAAGTGCTCGGCTAATATTCTTGATGCTATTATGTGGCATTTGTTACGGCTCACTTTAGCTGTGTCGTCCGCAAAAGTAGAAGTTAATACATTGTCAGCTGTTGGAAGATCTGCTGTATATATGATGTATAGTGTTGGGCCCAGAACACTGCCCTGGGGTACACCAGCCCTTATCTGTCTTTCATCAGATATGAAATCTCCCACTTTTACCATAAATTTTCTATTTTTTAAATACGATTCCAATGTTTTATATAATTTTGAAGGTAGAATATTTTAAATCTTGTATAAAAGGCCCTCATGCCATACCTTATCAAACGCCTGAGCCACGTCTAGAAATATAGCTGAACAGTACTCTCTGTGCTCAAATGCTTTTCTTATTTCGTTAGTAATTCTATTTACTTGCTCAATCGTGCTATGTTTTTCACGAAACCCAAATTGGTGCGTTGGTATTATATTATTTTCGTGGAGGAAAGGAGTCATCTTTGATAGTAACAATTTTTCAAATATCTTAGAAAGACAGGGTAGAAGACTGAATGGTCTGTATGAAGACGGCTGTGTTAAGTCTTTCACAGGTTTGTCTATCAAGATGATCTGCGACTTTTCCATGAATTTGGATAGTGTCCGAAATTAAGAATTGCATTGAAGAGCAAAGAGAGCACCTTTACGGCAATATTTGGTAACTCAATTAGCATTTTTGGGGTAATATTATCATGTCCTGGTGATTTTTTGGGGTTAAGTTCTTTTATTATTCTAGTAACTTCAGAAGTAGAAGTCCTAATAGACACATGCGACTCGTTTGCGGTATTGGGCAAGGTTGGCAACTCAAAGTTGTTCTTTGGGCAATTGGGTTGAAATACCTTTTCTAGGTGATTTGCAAAGCAATTTGTCTTATCCTCGTCACTACGTGCCCAACTACCATTCAACTGTCTTAGAGGTATGTTGTAATCTACTGGTGGCTTGAAAGACTTTTGTGCTTTCCAAAGAGAGTTTTGCTTGCGAGAATTTGGACCCAGTTTCTTTATATAATTTTTAGTGTTGTGTTCCTCGTTTAAGCGCTTTTTTTAACTTTCGTACAGCAGATTTCAGTTGAAGCAGAGTTGAAAGGGATCGATTTAACTGCCATTCCCGCCTAGCTCGCCTTTTCTCATTTACAAGTTTCTCTATTTCATTATTGGTGATCTTTCTAAAACCAACTGGTTTGTTGTTTCTTTTTGGTGTTGCCAATGCAGCTGCATTAGTTATTACGTCATTAATTTCTCTTATATTTTCATCAATGTCTCTTCCTGTATTTATTTTGCAATCAATATTGATGTGGGTGCTGATATACTTTCTATATTTCCACCAGTTAGTTTTATGTGATGTTAGAGAAACTTTCGGCTCAAATAACATGGGCTGTTCGTATAACTTTATTAGTACAGGAGAATGATCAGATGATAAGTCTGTACATGTATCAGCTGTCATAAGCGATCTATCTATATTTTTGACTACGGCAAAATCTATTAAGTCTGGTATTTTTCTTCTATCACTGGGCCAGTATGTCGGCTTACCAGGAAATATTATATTCAGTTTATTATGCTTATTCATAATAGTGTAGTACAACTGTCGTCCTTTCGGATTAATAAGACGTGAGCCCCAGTATGTGTGTTTTGCGTTATAATCTCCACCTGCTAGAAATCTTTGACCTAGTGTTCCAAAAAAGTCTTTAAATTCGATTTCTGTAATTTTAAAACGAGGTGGACAGTGTATAGCCGTAAGGTTTAGGTCACAACCCCGATTTTTTAGTGATATTGTTGTAGCTTGTAATTGTGGTGTAGCATGAGATTCTAGAGCATAGTGGTTTAAACGATTTCTAATCAACACTGCCGTGCCACCATGCGCTTTTCCATCCGGATGATTTGTAACGTATAGTCTAAATCCCGGTATACAGAAATTATTTGTTAGATGAGTTTCTGAAATAAGCATTACATCTATATTCCTTTCAGACAGAAATCTGATAATCTCTAATTTATGTTGGTTAACACCATTAGCATTCCATATACAGATATTTAGTAAGCTCATTTTTGATTTGTGAAAATTGTTTGTGCCTATTAAATTGCTTAGTTTGGAGACAAGCGCACTTGAGCTACGCTCACGCAAATAAATTGGAGGGGGTTTTGCATTAACGTCTATGGTGGTACCCTTCGCATCGTCGTCTGAACTCTTGCTTAGTAAGGCAAATCTGTTGCCATTTAAAATTTCCGTTGTATTCATATTTGGTGTGCCGACTTGAAATTTTTTAGAATTGACCGCTGACTTTGAAGGACTTAATTTCTTTTTTATATTAACGGTCAATGCCAGTTTGCACGGACTGGCCTTTTTTTTAATGGTACATTCTCACCTTGCGTTATGTTATTCTTATACTTATGGTATATAATCAATCTGTACTGAGTTTCCAAAACTATGAATATATTTATTAAAACGCTATAATTAGCATTACAGCAAAAGCTTTAGAAAGCTTTTTAAATAAATATGTCTTTGGTGAACGAAATCTGGTCAATAGCACCGAAAATACGTATTTCAGAAGTCTTTTATGACAGAAAAGTTTGAAAGCTTTATGTTTTAACGGCTAATAATTATGTATTTTGGCTTTAGAAAGCTCAGAATTAACACAAATTATAATATATTTACTCTTAGTACTACCTTTAAATGAAAAAGTGTAAGATATTTGCATATTCGTGAATAAAAATTGTCATTGCCATTCTGTGTACATATATTTTTGTTTTATATCCTCGGATCTCATAATTTTAGACATCCAAGTGAAATAGCGGAAATAGAAATAACACACCTAAGCAGATTTGTAATTGGTTTAGGGCGGTTTTACCGACATATAGCTGATACGCAACTAAAGGATTTTTCGTTTGGCTGCACAAAGGACTTGACATAACAGTTGTTGTCGTTGTAAGGGGTACCTAATGCCCATTGGAATGGCAAGGATTAGATAAGTTGTTATCGATGTCATCCAACGGTAGGCCCAGGAGACGTGCTGTTTCGAACGGGTCGGACCAAAGGGAGAGGGATGTAAAGTGAGCAGGATTATCAGGGTTCTGAATAAGTAGGAATTTAACCTGCTACAGATCGAATCTGCGCAAGGGTTACTCTCGTTTCTGGTGGTAACTCGAGCTCTTCAACTGGAGTTTTAACTTCAAGTACGATATTCACTGGTAAGTAGTCGGTGAGTCGGTGTTATTGGCCCCAACGTGAATGGCGGTCAGTGCTTGTCGGAAGTTGGTTGCGTCCGAATTCTGGTCGGCGTATTATTTGATGTCATCGACCAAGTTGTGAAATGATCTACCGACTCCAAGGATGATTTTTGCGACAACACCCCAGCAGGAACTGTTTGGAGAGGAGTTCATTATGCTCCTTAACGGGGAGCTTCTGGGAGCTTACGGCCTTAACCGTGGACGTGTTCGGTGGGAGACATCAAGAGGTATACTGTCGTAGTCCGGAGTGCAGTGTTCTGACAATTTGGGAGCTTCTTTGTCTACGTTTCACTGCATTTTGGCGACCATATCGGTGCGGCGTCCTTTCACCATGTGTTGCCGGCTACCGACTTGAGTATTTTTTGCGGCTCTGTACTTGGGCGATAATCGCGGTCGTATGAGGAGCGAAGGAGTCCAGACTGTCGAAAGTCACAAGCTCTTCAGCAGAATTTGGTTTCTTAGGAGATCTAACTAATTGTGGAAGATTTTTCAATTTGCCCTTCAATCATAATCATTCACTTGGCTTCCAGTATATTATTACTGACGCGGATAATATTGCTACTTCGTTTTTTTCAAGCCGTAAAATGCTTTCTGGTAAACTCCATTTGTATTCAGCCGCACTTGTCCACTATGACAGTTATTTAGCCGAAGAATTCTGTTTGGCTTTTTCTTGCCATCCGCACTTTGAGCTTTGAAAGAAGCCCTTGTCATTCAAGAATTTATTAACCTTGTCAGAACAATTTAAAACAGGTGTCACTTATCACTCGTGACATCATGACTTGTGACCAAATTAAGAAAGTAAACAGTGCCAAACCACCACAAACACCGATTTGTGGCAAAAGCGGAGAGTGTCCCATGGGAACCTAAAAAGTCGAGTGGCGTGTGAAATGAGCACTCGAGTTGGCGTTGGCATAGAACGCAGCAGAAAATTGGTGCCCGAACACAGGTAAACAAACACGCCGTGGCAACGCAGCTTTCCGCCAACAACACTGGGCACTTTTCGTGAGGAATCATAATTAAAATGGGAATCACGTAGGAAATGTCAACACGCACGGTGATGATGAATTAAGTGGCAACGAGCGAGTGCCACGAGTAACTAAGTTGTGCGTTTACGAGCAGGCAACTGGTGTTGCATGCAACTCTGCCACTTTTAGTGGCATAAAAACGCAGTTACACATTGATTAAGTTGCAGCAATGCAACGGCGGCTGGTGCATGCCACGCAACTATTCTTTTTGTAGACACAAGGTGTCGCGGGTGCGATTGTTGAGATTTTAGGCGCATGAACTCAGCTGAGTTTGCTGTTTGACTTCAATTAAGCACGGTCGAAATTTTTAAGTTAACACAGCATCCTGTATGAATTAATCGAAGTTTCTTATAAAGTCGTTCTCCGATATATGTATTTTTGCCAATTTGAGCGGAATCCTTAATGTCAGCAAACGAGCTTTGCATATTTTTCCACCGCGCCAAAACTAGCTTTTCTTAAATTTTTTTCTTTTTATTTCACTTTGCTATTATACTTACATTCTCTTATAACTTCTTCTTTGCATTTTTTTGCGCTCTTTTGCAAAACAGCTTTGTTGCATCACCCAAATTAGCGCTTGTTGCACGTTGTAATTACGAATATCGTCAACGGTTGATCTCTCATCCACCCCATCATCGACGGACTCGCATTGCTGTTGCTCTCCCATTGGATAGCATGTTGTTGTTGTGAGCACAGCTGTGCCAGCCGACATGCATTTAATTAAATCTCGAAAAAATGTTGCAAAGTTGTAATGAAGAGGCTTGAACACTTACTTATGGCGGCAAGAATGCAGATCGACAATGACAGATAGTAGGTGATGGCGCGCACAGTGGTCCGGCAACTTGAAACTTTTAGTCTAAATGCTTAGCTTTACTTGATGGGTTGAACAGCTGCATTGGATGGCAGCTGGGCCTTTCATTTTTGAGACCTCTGTTCACAAGGTCTTTTATTATATCAGTTTTAGTTTATCAGAGAGCTTTCAGTCTGTCAACTTTCCAAAACACGGTTCATAAATAATAGAGAAATCCTTTGAGTCTTTCAAATTATGCCATTGTTTGTGGTACACTCCGTGTCGGAAGTCAGGAAATCTCTTATAAGAGTCAGTGGACTTTGTTTGTAGAATCGACCATCTTTCCAGAAAACACGGCTAATAAAAAATCTTCGATATATCCTTTACATCATCTAAATCATTATATTACTTGTACCGCCTTCTTACTATTCGATCTTCCAATCAGTCTATTTCAGTATTAAATATGCCCAAAATTGCAGTCCAGGCTTGCCTAACTAAAGAAGTAGTTTACAATTTTAGTCTCCCAGTACCCCAAACCCTTCCAAAAAATATTTGTGCCATAATTTAACTACTCCATCCTTAAAGAATTCTCTCATCTTTTCTCTGTTGGAGAGAATTCTTTCTAAACCTTAACGATTAAGAGAAACGAATTGCTTTCATGAAATTAAGTCTTTATTTGGTTGATCTAGAAAACCTGTAAAGCAGATTGACTCAGATTCTGATGGCAATGTAGAGAGTGAATTAATTTTATATAAGTCCTTTTAAAATCTCTTTAAACGGTTTGCATTGCTTGTACTTTTTCTAAGGAAGATCTACGCCTCATTACTAGATCCCTAGTCTTACCTTTGGCGCAGCAGGAGACATAGCCGAAACTGACAATGACCGCCTCATGAAATTTGTGATAGGCTCAAAGCACTTTTTCGATCTATTATAGAGGCGTCCTAGGTTTCACAACGGACCAACGTCTTTAGGCTGTCCAAACAAGATCACTCCTAGGAACGATCTCTTAGCCTAACTTAACCTAAAACCGACATCTTAACCAAACCTAACCTAGCGTAACTACAAGTTCGGCTCCAAGAGCTATTTCAAGCGTTTTAATGAAGAGAAACACTGAAAATATTCAGCGAAAAACCCGATATCTGTTCCATCTTAGCTTCAATAATTTCTTTAGATCTTTCTGTTTTGAGCTTACAGAAATATCTGTATGCAAGGTTATGATACCTTATGTCAGTTCACGAAAGGTCTTATGAGTTTAAGGGTTAGCAGAGATTTATTAGAATAACTAGCTGTCAAGATCAATTTTGTTGCTGTCGGTGTTTCCACTGGCTGTACTGTATTCCTCGGGTTGAAATACACTCTTTGACCATTATCCTAATGAACTGCGAGACCTAAATTGAATGCTGAATGTTCTGCCATTGGCGTCTGGTGAACGGCGCCGATAGAGTGGATATCCATCATTTCCAGTTTGTGTTTCCAAAAGAAAAGCACCTGCATAGTGTTTCGTGCATTTATTATCAGATACATAAAATGAAAAGGGGTTGGGGTCAAGATTGGTTCAGCTGTTCTCGAGCATTAGCGTTACTAACGAACAGACATTCATTCCTTTGTATGGGAAAAAGGAAAGGGCTTTTTTTATAGGTTTTCCGGCAATTATTCGAATCTTTCGCGCCGTAAAAACCATCTTTGAATTTCAACGAACATTTAAAAAAAGAATTGGCCAAATTGGTCCAGGTGTTGATGAGATTGAGTTAGCTGGAAAGCGATCGGAGCCTCCGTCCTTCACTTGCTGAAAAGTTATGGCAGTTAGATTTCACTTTTATGATATTGGTGTCTGGTATCGAGCTCGGGTCCTGCATAGTAGCAATGCCAACCTTTAGTCTCTACGAAATTAACTGTACTCTAAGGCTTACAGACTATATTAAATGGACTATGTTATCTTTCTCGGTCACATTCAGCACATATCACAGTACATTTTCAAGTATGTGAGACATAATTTTGCATGTCAATCACAACACAAGACACTGTCTGCCGCAGCAAGGTGGCAAAGAATGACCGCCAGGCAGGCAGGTGCTCAAAAGTAGCAGAAAAGTGGTTTCTTGTAGGGCTCGAGCTTGAGTTGCTGCTTAAGTAAGCAAATCAATGCTCAGTGCGTGCAACTGTTGGCTTTTTTCCATGAACACACAGTCATTACCTACCTACCTATCAAGCGCTGTGCCGCCAACTAGGCACGCAAGCGAACTTGTACGCTTCAACGGTGCTGCACATGCCTTCAAGTCAAAACACTGAGCCACTGCTTGCCGCAGCGATTGTCGCGATTAACCTTTTGCATTTGCGTATCGATCGCATTTTTCTGCGCACATATTTACATTTTGATCGTACGCGCATGCGTAGCTGCCTAGCTGCCCTTTGCATTGTGCTGTCTTGCGCACGCAGCTGATTGGTAACGCATAATTCATATGCATACCTGCGCAAATAAATAGTTATGCGCGTAAATATACAGGTAAGCTATAGACTCAAGTGTGACTACCTCATGCGGAATCACTGCAGGGCTCATCAGCTACGCTTCACATATTTTAAAGTGCAGCCGCATGCTGGCTTCGACCAGGACCTGCCTTCATATTATTATCTGGTTGATCTTTTAATCGCCGCGACTGCATTGTACATACATCTTGCAGGTAAAGCTTAGCACCTTTGTAATGCGCATGGTGCTCAGAGTCAGCTTTGGTGTTCTGGCTGCGCATACATTGTGGTAATATACACACTATTCACTAGTTTGTGGCCGAAGGAAGGTGCAGTAGTCAGTTAATTTCAGTCACAAGATGTACAGTAAGCTAGGCATAAAACGATGAAAATTAACCATGCTTTAATCTCTTGAGTTCGCTGAGATGTTTTCTGGCATTGTCTCTAGCCGACAGCTGAAGGACTTGTCGAATTTTAAGCAGCCTTCAAACGTTAGTTTGATCTTATGAGCACCTTTTTTATTTCAGTAACATTACCGAAGTTTTGCCTGTTCAGAAAATCGAATTCAATCTAGATTATGTGTTCCTTTAACCGCCACACAACCACTCGCCAATGAAATTTCTTTCTAGAGTTATATAGTTAGGGCACAAGGATAACTTCGAGACTTCTTTGATATAACTTTTTTCCTTCGATGAACCTGTAACTACCTATATATAACCTAAGATCGTAAATTTTCATGCGGTTTACAAAGTAAGGAAATGGAAAAAAGTCTTGCCTCAAATTTATGGAGAGCCATCCGTTGAGGACGACTCTTATAAGCCTGTAAAAAATTAAGCTGTCCGAATGAATGAAAACCAAGCTGGACCTAATCAGACGCTGTTGGCAGCTATAAATTCGAAAGTGTTTGTATATGTATCTCGCAACCAACCTAATTTCTACGAATAATCTAAGCCTGAAGCCTCAAGCGCAGAATGACGTTTGCCAAAAACTGTTCCTTTGGGCTCGGTAAGAATTGGGGAAGGAGGTGCCTCTCTCGTCGAACTGTCCGCGAAAGCGATGAATATTAAAGAAAAAGAAACCAAGAACTTTATGGCGATATGGATATGATAAAGCGGATAAAAATCCAAGGCGCTGTTTAAGCCACGTCATTCGCATGAAAGACTCTGTTTCTGCAAAAGTTTCTTCAATTTGAGACCGATGAGTGGACAGCGAGCAGTGTGGGGACGGAGCCATGTGTAGACGTTCACGCAAGTGAGGAAAGTTCTCTGAGCCTCATTCACTTGGGAGTGGCCAGAAACGATTTTTTACATATGGCTCAAGCATCTCACGACTTCCGGTCTTAGACCAAGAAACCTCTGGGTAGCCAAAGAACATCCGTTTGAAGGCGGAGTAAAACCATTCCGCTCCAGAGTCGGGCGCTGCATTTGGGACCCGGCACGTAAAAAACCCTATCAATAAAAAAAAAGAAAACAGCCTCGGATATGAGACCCCCTTTTGATGACGACCACTACAAAAGAGTTAAGGATTACGATTTGAGAGCATGCACTTGGAATATCCGGTCAATTAGTTGGGAAGGTGCCGCTGCCCAGCTGGGTGATGTCTTCGTTAGAGTAAAGGCTGACATCACACCTATCCAAGAAATGCGATAGACGAGACAAGGAGTGAGGTTCTTGTGGCATTCACTACAGTGGCCATATAAAGGAGCAGGAATTCGATGTGGAATTTGTGATGGGACTTCGTCGTCGAGTATTAGCATTTACCCTGGTGGATGAACGTCTAGCTACAATCCGTATCAAAGCGAAGTCCTTCAACATACGCTGATTTGCGCCCACGCCCCGACGGAAGAGTAGGACGGTCTGAGCAATGATATCTTCTATAAACGCTTGGCGACTTAAACGCGAGGGTGGTCAAAGCAGGTATCTTTAGCAAAACGTTCGATAAAATCTGTCTCCATAATGAAACATCCCATCGACTTCGTGGGGTTCGAAATATGGTCAACTATAATTCTAAATTTCAGCACAGAAAAATTCTTCAAGCTACCTGGTTGTCGCCGGATTGAAAAGCCACTAACCAGAACGATCATGTTGTGATAGACAGAAGACACGTCTCCAATGGTTTAGACGTAGTATTTAGCTGGCGGTAAATATGACAACAGATTTGGATACTTCTTTTGCTTAATTGATACGACTGCTATTTGGATAATATCTGGGTTGAGTAGCAATAACATAGTGGCCTCTGAAAATTAAGTCTTTTTATTCACTTTCTTAATATTTCGATATAAAAATGTCGACGTTTTCCTGTCCTTCTAAGACTGGAGTTTTTAAATCATGTATTTTCGTATGTTTGGAGTAAATGTGAGATATGCTCTCAGAAATCTCCACTCTTTATAAGACTTTTTGTATGCAACGAAGAATCACGTTGAGTCAAGGATTCGCCGTTATTGATGTATATTTTTGAAGTATGGCAGAGTGATTATATATTACATATTTTTACTATATACTATATACACACATAAAATCCTATATTTACTTCAATATGTATATAATTATTTACATAAGTAAGTATATACCCAAGTCAAAACTATATAACTATTTTCAGCTTAGTTGTGGTCACTTAAGAAATGCCATTGTTGCAAGTCATTTGAATAAATAATAATGTATTCCTTATTCTCTTACAAGTCAGAATAATTCTCAACAGAAATTCTTAGCATTTCTTAAGACAGAGCATCTCTTTGTGGTTTTTCCCAATTGAAATCGCAATTGTGGCTTGATTCTGGCAAGTTGCATACATACAGACATTTAAATATGCATTTATTTATTTCGGACATGTTGCACTTGGCTGAATATACCAAGGCAAGCAACAATTGCTCCTGCTGCTGCTGCGGCTGCCTGGCGGCCTGTGGCATTTTGAGCTGTGGACAGCGATGTCTTGTGGAATGCCAGTGCAAATAAAAATGTCTGCAATCTTTCAACAAAATTGCTGATAACACCATGTTGACAATGCTTTTAATTTAATTTATTTCTTCCACCGTGTTGTTATCGTAAGTTTTTGCAATTTTTGCGAATTTTTGTCAGTTGCCGTTGAAATCTGTTTATTTATAGCGTCGCTATGGGTTCAAGAAGTAAGGTACTACGGGGTAGGCTATTTAAAGTTGACCCATCTGGCAACGCTGTAACTTTTAACAGCGCTGACAAATCGGCTAATGTCATACCGCGTTAGAAGCGTCATTCGAAGACAATTTATACCATGGAACAGTACACTCCAAAAGAACGCGCTGAAATTGTTCAGCTTTATATTCAAAATAACTTTTCAATTGTGTTAACTCAACGTGCGTTTCGCAAAAAAAATAAAGTGAAAAGTGCTCCAGTTAAGAACACAATTAAGTCTTTATACGCAAAATTTGTGAACACCGGTAATCTCAGTAATGCCAGTCATGCATCCAGACAACGCACAAGACGTTCTGATAAAAATATCGAAGCTGTACGAGCCAGTATTGAGGAGACTCCATCGACATCGAGTTATCGCCGCTCTCAGGAATTAGACATCTCTCGCACCACTCTCCGACGCATAATTCATAAAGATTTGAAGATGTTTCCATATAAAATTCAAATGGCACAAAAACTAAACTGATTATCCGCGACGCCTTAATTTTGGCAAAGGGGCCAATGGGTCAACTTTAAATGGCCTACCCTGTACTTGTAAGCTTAAACTTGGAAATTTGTGATGAACATACATATGTATATTGATGTCGAACTATTTCTCTCGATGGAAGGAATGATTTTTTGAATGATAGTATCGTGCCAAGCGTACCGAAACTCTTTCAGTTCAGATATATGTATCTACTTTGAATTTTGTGTAGTCAACACCAGATCACTAGATCCGGGAATCCCAGCATTAGTACCATTGTTTAAGAGCTAGGTTAGGTTGCATCTTATAACGCCGGTTTATTGTGGTACCTAGAATTCCGATAAAAATGTATAATAAAGACCCTAGAAGCACTTTGAGCTGATCATAAATTTCTTAAGTTGGCCAATCTCGGTTTCAACTAAGTATGTTTTCGGGTTCGTTGGCTGGACAATGCAGGCGCAAGTGCCAGGATGCTCAAGCGCTACCTATATATATGTATATATATATATATATTATCGTAGTTCCTAGGTGGAACATAGGGCCTTAATAAACAAATTATGATTTTTATTTAAAGCTATGAATTTAATTTATCTCCAACAATAACCACTTTTCTGTGCTTCTGCTTCGACTTCTCGTCTCCAGGTCTTGGCTGGTCTCGCGCGTCTTCGGCTTCTTTGCGGATTCCAGTCTAGCGCTGTTCTGCTAATGTCATCGTGAGACTTTCGCAGAGTGTGACCGATTCATTCCCATTCCCATTCCATTCTACGTCGTATGAATTTCGGTATGGATCGGCGCTACCTGAATGTGAATTCATGGAAAGTGTAGCTTATTAGAATGAAGTTTAGAATAGATATATTCGGGCTCATGAAATTCCAAAAAACAACACGAATAGCTTAACGACAGCCTGATGGCTTTACACTTTTACTTTCGTATAACTAAAGTGTTGCCATTAAACTTCATTCATTCCCTTGCAAACACTGCACTCATATGAAGTCTTGGCTCTCAGTGTAACATTGAAACAACGAACGAAGTGCTTCATACAGTAAATTTTCAGCCACCCACTACAGCAACATTCAAAAATTGAAGAGTTTCTGGGACCGTTATGTAACATGTGGCTAGCGCATGCAGACAGGAACTCACATGGTGCCAATGGGCAGCATTTGGCATTCTAGCAAAACCATTAAACTCTCCATCGCATGCCAATGTGTTAGCCCAGGCCATTTGGCGCATTGACGTTATTGAAGTTTAATGTGCTTCTTTGCGTTATGCCAAATGGGTTTCCGTTCTGGCAGAGAGTTTCATGAAGCAAACAGTGGTGAGCTAGTTGGAGGATAGAGAATGACATGCAATGCAACATATTTCAAGTTGGCTGAATGTTAGAAAGGAAATCGTAGAAATTTTTTCAGATTTCGCTTTAAAAACGAAAGCTTGAAGGACTCTTTAAAATTTGCAAATTTTCATCTCAAACGGAAGGACACACAGACGGACATGGCTAAATCGACTTAGCTGGGCACCTCGTTTCTCACATCAGCAAGAAGTGTCTTTGGAAGCAGGACAGCAGTGAAAAGTATTGACAGAAGTAAGCAACTTCACTTCTACTGAATTCCAGACTACATAAGCATCGAGAGCAATAAAATAGTGGACGAGGTTGCCAAGAATGGTGTACGGCTAATATCCGAAAACGTGGTCAGCATTGGGAAACCCATGAATTGTCTCTACATCGATCTCTACAGAAGCATGTTAAAGAAAATCCAAACACGATGGAATGGGCGGTAGACCGGAAGTACAAAAATTCCAATTGCCACTCGATAGAGGAGACTATAAGAACATGATGGGAATGCTAATTGGTCACAGTTTGGTGGAGACATATGCCCGCTGGATGGGACTGGCAGATCGAGAAGACTGCAAAAAACGTCTAATGCAGGGCAGCAGAGAAACAATGCACTTGCTCGGCATTGGCAAGACTAGGCAGAACCAAAACCGGTCTATGTGTGGCTTAGTGGACTACCACATCAATCTAACTTAATATACCCTGCTCGGGGTATAAATATATTGTTGCGTCAAGCGACAAAATATATATTTAAATCTAAAACTAAAATTAAGTAAATTGAATTAGAAAAAGTTATAAAATATTGAATTATATTATTGTATACTTACCCTAATAATGTTAAATATACTCACCTTAATCTATTACCATAAGTTAACGAAATGAATTATACTTACCTCCTTTTTTGTACATACATACTAACATTCCAACTGTTTTTTCCCGTTAGCTTTAAGATTTAGGCTAAGTCATCTAGTTGCTGAAATAAAGAAGTTAATTGTTATTAGACCGCTATAGAATCCGCACGCGTTTCTATTTTCTCGCCGTCGCAATTTTCGGAGCACTCAAACATTCCACGTAGGTACAGGCAATTGGTATATTTACGCGAAGTGAAATATTTAAAATAATTATATAAATACGCATCCCAAAAATTTTTATTCTCAAAAACGCTTGAGAAATTTCATGGCGCCCGAGCAGGGACAAATGCGTGTTTAAAAAATAATAATAAAAAAAAAGCTAACTCAAGATTTACACTCAGTGAAATAATAATAGTGCAAAAATTCTTTTCGAAACCAATTGCCAATTGTACCCTTTTCGGTGTTCGGTTTGCGGAATTCGGTATTCACGGTTGTGAAGGTGAAAAAACAGCAAAAAAAAAATTGTAAAACGGATAAAAAACCCAAATATATGTACACATAAATACAAGTACATATCGATATATAAAGTGCGTGCAGTGAAACCTGAAAAAAAAGAATAAATACACATATATATATACGAATTGTGAACCAGTGAAAATCTGTAAAAAATAATATACATATTTACATATGTACATACAGTGTAAGTGCAGTGCTGAAATACTTACCCGTATACTTACCTCAGTGTAAAAAATCAAAAAAAAAAGAGGAAAAGGGAAGTATTGTGGAGGGTGTGCGTATACGTATACAAGCGTAAAGCGAGAAATTCACCAAGAAAGAAAAAACATAAAGGGTGGTCGCTGTACTAACCAGTGCGAAAAGTGATCTATTGTGCGGTACAGTGGTGGGCACAAATAAAGCCACAAAACGTTTTTGGCCTACTCAAAAAAAAAATTAAGTTACAGTTTCAAAAAAAAAAAAGAAAATAATCCCGTTCGCTTAAAGTGCCGCAAGATTGAACAACCGGTAGAATCCAAAGTGCCGGACAACCCGTTTTCACCGCTACCCGTTGAAATCATCGCATCGCTGCCGCCATCGCTGTTGATATTCAGCTGCTGCTGTCATCACTCCGCTGCTGCCATCACGTCGTTGCTGCCATCTTGTCGCTGCTGTCATCCCGTCGCTGCTGCTGTCGTCGCTCCGTTGCTGCCATCACGTCGTTGCTGCCATCTTGTCGCTGCTGCCATTCCGTCGCTGCTGCTGTCGTCGCTCCGCTGCTGCCATCCCAATCTGCTATTGTCAACATCCTATCCGCTACTACTTAAGTCATCGTGGGAATGAGCTGCCGCTGTATCCTGTGCCAGAGGGACGTAAGCGCCGGCAAACAGCCGACGCACCAGGTAACGAGTGCGAATTATTGAAAGTGGTGCAAACAAAAAAGAAAAGAAAAACAATACTAATAAAATTGCAAACGCACACTTTCAGTTTTTGGCTCTCCCTTTTCACATTAAACGCTTATTTATACATACATATATTATATATGGTTATACATACTTGTGTATATACATATTACATATTGAAGTGAATGTGAAGGGATTTTGGGATTGCGGATTTGCCTACATTAAGGTGCGACCCTTTTGTAAATCGCATAATTTTGAACTTTTAATTCGGTCAATTTTTTCGCACATTATCTCGGGTTTTCGCAAATTTCATTATTGGACAATATTTTTTCGCGTTAAATTTTCAATTGTGCTTGCTCTTGCTCATTTGCATAACTCATTGGTTTGGCTTTCGTATACTTGAGAATCGATATTATTCTTTCTCGTTTTCGTAACCGATTCCAAATATATTTGTTGCCAACCTTTATTGCTATTGGTTTGGCTTTCGTGTATTTGGTAATCGATATATATAGTATATATTTTTTCGTTTTCGTTATCGATTCTTAATATATCTGTTGCCAACCTTTGTAGTCTTTTTTTTTCGGAAATTCATTTTAAACACGCAAAATGAGCAAGCCAAAGCCAACTATCGCCAACCTCTCTCCAAGTAAGGAGTTAATCGACTTAAAGTCATTAAAGCGTCAAAGGACGGTGGCAAAAAATAGTATTTTGCGAATAAAGACGGGCCTCTTAGAAAAAACCATGTCGTTAGATCCAATTGAATTGGAATGTCGGCTCGACATATTAAATTCACATAGCGAAAAACTAATGAAATGCCAATCTAAAATTGAAGAGATTGATGAAGACGACATGGCCCGAGGGGAGTTAGAGGACATAATTGTTGAAACGAAATCAATAATTAAAAATATTTTAGCCAAAAATAGAACGTCAATTGCCGAAACATCTTTCGAAGCTTCTCACAGCTCAAGACTCCCTAAAATGAATTTGCCGAAATTCAAGGGAAAATATTCAGAATTTAAAAACTTTATGAGTTTGTTTGAGAGCTTGGTTCATAATGACCCAAATATTCCAGATATAGAAAAATTTAACCATTTGGTAAATTGTCTATCTGGAGAGGCTCTGGGAACAGTTAAAGCGTTTCAGATGTCGGATGAAAATTATCCGAAAGCGTTGGCAAGTCTCAAAAAAGTTTACGATAATAAGTGCTTGATATTTTTCAATACAACATCTAAACTTTTTGAGCTGCCAACCATCCCAAAGCCATCCGCGCCTTCATTGCGATCAATGATTGATGAAGTGTCTGCTGTTTATGACTCTTTGCTATCTCTGGGCGATGAGAAGCAAATAACAAACGCCATTATAATACATATAGTTATGACAAAGGTTGACTCTGCCACCCGATCCAAGTGGGAAGAGCAACTCGACTACGATCACTTACCATTGTGGAAGGATTGCGAAGCAACTTTGAATAGAAGGTTTCAGCAGTTAGCAGCGGAAGGAGCATCCTGTTCGAGGACGAAATCCGGATCCACAACCAGCATGAGCCACATGAAGCAGCAACACATGGATAGGACAAAATCTGCTTTAGTTGCTGCAGATGCAAAGCAGCCAACTTGTCAGAAATGCAAGTCAAAGGAGCACCATTTAACTGCCTGCCCCACGTTCAAGGCGCTTCCTGTACAACAGAGGTTCGAGTTTGTGAAATCGGTGCCCTTATGCATAAATTGCTTGCGTAAGGGGCATACGGTATCCAAGTGCAGAGCGGATCGATGTCGTGTATGCAATCGATCGCATCACACATTGTTACACCAGTACCCGATTTCCTTCCCCGCTGCATCTCATCCGCAACCATCAACCACACATGCCATGCACACAGCGAGTATGCCGGATCGGGTAATGTTGGCGACAGCTGTTATTCAAGTGAGGACCAGTTATGGTGAATACCTGCCTGCGAGAGCGTTACTGGACCCAGGCTCCCAAGTCAACTTTATGACGGAGGACTTGGCACAAAAGTTGCGGATTCGTCGCCAACACAAAACGTTAAACATAATAGGAATTGGAAATTCCAACACGAAGGTGGGGACAAAACTAAGCGCGTTTGTTAAGTCGCGGGTAAATAATTACGAATTTTCGGCGGAATTCTGGATAATGCGTTGCATTTCGGCTAATCATCCAGACCATAACATAAATGTTAATGGCTGGAAAATTCCGCACAATATTAAATTGGCGGATCCAGAATTCCATAAATCAAAAAAGATTGATATCTTATTGGGTGCAGAAACCTTTTTCGATTTGTTAGCGGTTGGCCAAATTAAAAGTGGCCCTAATCAACCAACGCTACAAAAAACCCTTTTAGGGTGGGTTGTGTCTGGCAAATATGCCAGCAATCTAAGTCCTCCTCCTTCTGCAACTAGCACATTATGCCAATCTGAAGATGACTTAACGTCAATTAATTCGGTGGTCCAAAAGTTCTGGGCGTTGGAAGAATTACCTTCAGAAACAAATGGCATCAAATTCACACAAGAGCAAAAAGAGTGTGAAAAATTTTTCGTGAAAACAACTCAAGTATTGCCTTCAGAACGGCTTCAAGTCAGAATGCCATTTAAAGCTGACCGTAAGTTACTCGGTCACTCTTATGAAACCGCAGTTCGGCGGTTTCAGGCCCTGGAGAGAAGAACACTGAAAGATCCAGAACTTCGTAAAATGTATCTGGACTTTATGAATGAATACAGAGCGCTGGGTCACATGAGCCCAACAAACAATAAGATCCCGAGTGAGCCACACTATTTCATTCCGCATCAATGCGTTTTAAGACCCGAAAGCACAACAACCAAATTACGTGTTGTTTTTGACGCTTCGAGTCGTACTTCATCTCAAATTTCATTGAATGAACTTTTGATGGTAGGCCCAACCATCCAAGAAGAATTGTACTCAACTCTTCTTCGTTTTCGTCTACACAAGTACGCTTTAACGGCAGACATTACTAAAATGTACCGCCAAATAATGGTGCACGAAGAAGACAGAAATTGTCAGCTTATTGTGTGGAGAGAGCATCCTTCTGAGCAAATTCAAATTTTTCGTCTTAACACCGTCACATATGGCACTGCGCCTGCTCCATTTCTCGCAACACGGTGTTTACAAATGCTCAGCGATGCTAATACAACTAAATACCCACTCGGTTCATTGGCCATTAAAAGAGACTTTTATGTCGATGACTTATTGACAGGATCTGAAAATTTTGAGTCTCTAGATCTTATAAGAAGTGAAGTAATTAAAATATTAAACTCGGCAGGATTCACTTTAACAAAGTGGTTTTCGAACCACCCTGAATTTTTCGACAGTGATTGCACTGAAAAGTCATTAAGTTTCAATGACAAAAATTCAACTAAAACACTAGGAATCCACTGGTTGCCGAAAGGGGATTTGTTTCGATTTATTTTGGATGCCAACTTTACTGATCTGCGAGCCACTAAACGGAACATATTGTCAGTCTCCGCTCGCCTTTTCGATCCTCTTGGATTATTAGCCCCATTAGTTACCAAAGCAAAAATCTTATTGCAAGAGCTTTGGATTCAAAAACTAGATTGGGATGAGTCGATTCCATTGCGCCTCGACACTAGCTGGCAGAATTTCAAAGCCAACCTACTGCAGCTCTCGCCAATTAGCATTCCTCGGTATGTAAACCTAGAGTCGACTGCTACATGCCAAGTCCATGGCTTCTCCGACGCTTCAATAAGAGCGTACGGATGCTGCATATACATACGAAGCCAATCTGCTAGTGGTGTCAAATGTATGCTGCTTACTGCAAAGTCTAGAGTGGCTCCGCTGAAGACCAAGTCTCTTCCGCGTCTCGAGCTCTCGGCAGCACATCTTCTTGCCAAATTATGGTCACGAGTTGCACCAATGTTGAGTCGACGATTCGAGAAAATTATATTTTGGACAGACTCTGAAATTGTATTGCACTGGGTAAAAACGCATCCATCTTCATTACAAACCTTTGTCGCAAATAGAGTGTCCGAAATCCAAGAATTGACTGACAATGTACAGTGGCGACATGTGCCAACGAAACAAAATCCTGCGGATCAAGTGTCTCGGGGTTGTAACGTGGACGAATTGAATAATTCTATATGGTTTGGCGGTCCACAGTTCCTCCTAGAAGACCCCGCTTTATGGCCAATTAACGCTCACTTCCAGCTCTCCCCAGAAAACGAAGCCTTAGAGAAGAAGAAAAACGCTGTCACATTTTCTGCAAATGTGAAAGATAACACTATAATGGAGCTGATTGAAAAATTCTCTTCTCATCAAAAGTTGCTTCGCGTGGTCGCATACTTATTACGATGGATCAGACGACCAAAGATGCCTACAGTGGGAAGAGCTCTGACTGCAGATGAATTAAACTTGAGTTTTTTGAAAATTGTCCAGGTGATTCAACATTCTGAGTTTGCGAGCGAAATCCAAAAACTGACTAAAGGCACGACGCTACCCGCTAACTTGCAAAAACTCAACCCGTTCTTGCATGAGTACTCGGATACGTCGCTTTCCCTTAAATTAATCCGAGTAGGAGGTCGCCTATTGAATGCACCTCTCCCATACGATGCCAAATTCCCATTATTACTGAATAAAAATTCGCATTTCGTTATCACTTATTTACGTTTCCTGCACTTTCGAAATCACCACGCTGGGGCAAAAGCGTTGGTTGCGCTTCTTCGAGAACGCATATGGCTAATTAATGCCAGAGAAGCTTGCAGTAGAACCGTAAGAAATTGTACACACTGCTTCCATTACAAGCCGAAGTTGCAAACCCAAATAATGGGAAATTTGCCAGTTGAAAGACTTCGAGCGTTACGACCCTTTCTGATATGTGGCGTAGATTTTTGTGGTCCCCTATATACAACGTTAAAAATACGTGGTCGAGCACCCGTAAAGACTTATATAGCAGTTTTTGTTTGCTTCACTTCAAAAGCAGTACATTTAGAACTAGTCTCGGACCTGTCTACTAATTCTTTCATTTTCGCCCTTAAAAGGTTCATTGGTCGCCGAGGGATGCCACAGAAAGTATTCAGCGACAACGCAACCAACTTTGTCGGCGCCGACCGCAAGCTGCGCGAGCTGAAGGAGGCGTTCCTAGCGCAAGCGCCAGAACTAATGGGGTTCGCAGCCGAAGAAGGATTCAGCTTCGGCTTTATACCACCCAGGGCGCCGCACTTCGGCGGATTATGGGAGGCGGCCGTGAAGTCCGCCAAGCATCTGCTCGTCCGCGCACTCGGCAACGCTCTACTCACGACGGAGGAGCTATCAACACTACTGGCCGAAGTGGAGGCCATTCTGAACTCTCGTCCCCTAGCACCGTTGGGACAGGACCCCAACGACGGAGAAGCACTAACTCCAGCGCACCTTTTAATCGGTTGCCCTCTGCGAGCGCTGCCACCAGCACAAGTGCCAACGGACCCAATTCGTTGCTGCGAGAGATGGCAACTTGTTTGCTGTCTCAAGCAACAGTTTTGGCGACAGTGGTCCAAAACCTACATGACGGGCCTTCAGGAACGCAACAAATGGCTGCACCCCAAACGCAACCTGCAGCCAGGCGATCTCGTCCTCGTCCACGAGGACAACGTGCCGCCACAGCAGTGGGTACTCGGACGCGTCGTCGCCGCCGTCGAAGGGCAAGACGGCAAGGTGCGAGTCGCAGAAGTAGCAACCAAGACGGGCACGATTAAGCGCCCCATCCACAAACTGGCTGTCCTTCCACTGGATATTGAAGGAATCTGATCCTGTCAAGGTGGCCGGTGTTGCGTCAAGCGACAAAATATATATTTAAATCTAAAACTAAAATTAAGTAAATTGAATTAGAAAAAGTTATAAAATATTGAATTATATTATTGTATACTTACCCTAATAATGTTAAATATACTCACCTTAATCTATTACCATAAGTTAACGAAATGAATTATACTTACCTCCTTTTTTGTACATACATACTAACATTCCAACTGTTTTTTCCCGTTAGCTTTAAGATTTAGGCTAAGTCATCTAGTTGCTGAAATAAAGAAGTTAATTGTTATTAGACCGCTATAGAATCCGCACGCGTTTCTATTTTCTCGCCGTCGCAATTTTCGGAGCACTCAAACATTCCACGTAGGTACAGGCAATTGGTACATTTACGCGAAGTGAAATATTTAAAATAATTATATAAATACGCATCCCAAAAATTTTTATTCTCAAAAACGCTTGAGAAATTTCATATATCATTCGGTCTGAAAAGTCCTGATGTTTCTTCATTGATGTTGTGAAGGGGTAAGCAAAATATGTGCATCACCTTGAAAAATTAAAGTGAAATTATTTGAAAAATATGAAACGAGCGCGAATGCAATAATTAAAATGGCGAAAACAGTGCCCTAACCCCCGAAAAAACCACCATACTCGTATTCATTATACCTGCCGCACGCACTCGCAATGCACAATTACAAAATAATTACTTGTGCTACATGCTGCAAGTGAATATAACGGTAACTCATGCTTCCAGTAATTCACCATAGCCACATTTTGCTTTTAAATTATATAAAGGCACACATACGAGCATCCACACGCACAAATACTTACTCGTATATGATGTACTGTCATTTACCTGCGGTTTGTTGGGCACGATACGTGGCAAATAATGGGACCGGCTTGCTTTGCAATTATTGTACTTTTCATGTTGCTCCGCTGAGCGTAAAAGCAACAATCCAAAGAAATAAAGAAATTACAACAAAGAGTGAGTAAATGGGGTAGGAAGAAAAAGGGGATAAGGGGAAAGGAGCAAAGGACAGGGTTCCAATTGAAAATGTTGCAAGGATACAGGCTTCAATAATGCTTAGTAGGCACTGCTGTATACTCGCTCATTTGCAATAAAATTTCACATGATGGAAGAGAAAGTAATGACAGGTGCTTAGATTTTAATGAAGCTTACTCAGTGATTCCTAGAAATTCTAGAAATATCCCGAAAATTCTTACCTCAAAACGTTTCAACGACATCGAGTCTACATTCGAGTTCACATGAGATCTTTATGCGACAAGTCAGGCTGTAAGAGCAGGAGGTAAGAAAACCCGGAGTTCCTAACTAAGAGTGACTATAGGAATCCTTTCCCGAATTAACCTTAGTAAAAATGTTTTGCACTTTAAATATTTAAGCCCATATACCGATATGGTTTACCTCTACTCTTCAGCCTTATGGCTCTCTAGTCGATGGTTGGAAGAGACCGAACGACTTGGTTCTCTCAAGCCTTATGACCGTCTATTTGAGGGTTTAGGAGAGACGGATGTCAGAACCGCAATACTTCCATGATCTCCTCAGGGATGAAGAGTTTGGAAGAAAACCAGACACACGCGCGAAGGCGATGTGGAAAAGTCATTCTTGGCCGAAGCGTCCCGTTTAGCTCTTTCAAACATCTCTGCTTCTAATACAGGCAGCTTCTGGTCGTTGGCACTTCTGATCAGCTTGTGGATATCACGGTGTTAATCCACACCTTCACACCTTAATGAAAAACATGAATGTATCCGGCACGTAGGCTATTTGTGGCGGTTTTTTCTCTGCTCACCTATATTTGTATGGGCTATAGTCATTGAAGAAAAATCGAAGTGAGGTTTTCACGGATGGGTCGAAGTTGTTGTAGTGGGAAAGGTTTGAAGGCGAGAGTTCTGTAAGGAACTCTCTGATAACATTAGCTTTAGGCTACCAGACCAGTGCACTGTTTTACAGGCAGAAATGGCTGCTTTTAAGGTTGCGCTAGGCATACTGCTTCGAAGTGCAGCTTCATTCTGGCGGTTGAACATTGACTCCGAAAGGAAAGAAATATCATCAAACTCAGCAGACTCCTTTGGGTGCCTAGTCATAGCAGAACTGCTGGAAAGCGAATGAGCTAGCAGAAAGGCATCTTTGTACCAATCACATATGAATGGGACCTAATTGGATCTCCATTGGCACCTTGCATTCTTTCACTGGACCTATGAAACTTGCATGCGATTTTTAGGTGCTGATCGACAACCCTCTCCTGTGATACTGCGCGTTTCTTTTGGAAAAGGGTGTGGTGGAAACATATGTGATAGGCTCAATAGGATTGGAGTTTTAGATAACACAACGGACTGGCGTTTTAATTATAATTGAGGATCGACCTCTTAACCTAACCTAACCTAACCTGTGTGCAAATATATTTTCTTCTGTGCTTAAACTATTAAATCACATGCGTCCTTCCGCATTTCCGCGGTGCCATCCAAGCCCTCCTATAAAACACACATCTATGTATATATACCACTCCACAAGCAAGAGTAAGCCCAGTGGAAATATGGCAAGCAACTCGGTCGCTCGTTTTTAGTCACTAATTCGCTTAGGAAACCGTCTGCGCTGAATTTTATTGAGGCCACATTGGGATGCACAAGCAGTCGAGGCATAATTAATACAGCAGATAACAGTTAACATTCTAGTAGTGGTGCAATGTGGATATGTGTGGGTATACACACACACACAAATATGCTTAACAATTTCATATGCAGTTATGTACAGTTATGCGGGTTTGTGTGTGCTGTCATTGTCAGCTGGGCACCTGCTGCATGTGCTCATTAATACCCGACCACCGGGAGAAAATATTTATAAGCACAGCGTGGAGTTGTGGGCGTTGTTATGTAACAAACTTAAATGTATTGCCTCATTTTGTTGGGCGCGTGCAACCACCGCTGTTGTTAGTGCAATAATGAGCTTGCATACCTATACAAATTTATGCCCGTGTTGCGCTTTGTTCATTGTCACCTCGTACGGACCGAAAGGACGGACGTGTACTGGAGTATATTAAATTGAATTTACAACGTTATTTAAAGCGAGCAGGATTGCTTAGCGATTAACTGATTGCAATGTATAATGCGTGTAAATGTGTGCACACATTAGAGTGGACTTTGAATGCAGGAAGAAAATTTTAAAATTAGTTGAAAAAGTCACAAATAATTTTTTACTTCGATTTGAGGCGATCATCTATTATAAAAATTTTCAGTACCACGCTTATAGCCAGAACGCTAAAGTTATCTTCATTCGGAATTAATATTTCTATGTAGTATACACAATTGAGACACTATTTTTCTTTATTGGCATAGACACCGCTCACGCGGTTGTAACCCAGTTTACAACAGCGCGACAATCGTTCTTTCCATAGCTGTTTGGAGCCAATAGGAGATTCCAAATGTAGTCAGGATGCTCTAAACCTGGTCTGTGCAACGGGGTGGATATCTTCCTTTGCTTAGTCGGTGGGTACTGCGTCGAATACTTTCAGAGCTATAGTGTTTTCACCCAGTCGGGCGACAGGACCTAGCCAGCTTAGCCGCTGTCTCGAAATTCGCTGAACTATTTCAATGCCATCGTTTATCTCGGACCATAATCGACGTCGAGCCTTCTTTTTGCTTGTTGAAGAGCTCTTTTAAGTGTGTTCAAGCGCTCATTGAAGGCATATTTGGTCACATTTGACGTGTGCGCAAATCAGCCATAAGAAAGAAGAAACAAATTGAAGTCTTGATACGGTTGTGATTAGACATTCAACCACCCGGATGAATGCCAGGACTTCGCGACGGAGTTTCTCTTAAATTTACATATGGAATAAATCAGTCTGCATGCAAGTTCAGCGGTACTGATTCGTCATTAGTCTACTTAGCTCAAGGTTAGATCAAGGGAATCACTGGTATTTATATTCTTCTTCTTTGGCACTACCACGCTGGGTTGGTCTGTGTCGTTCATCCTTTCCGAGGACACGCCAGATCTACATGCCAAATGGAGACAGGTTACTATGCACTTTGTCTTAAATCGGATGCTTGGGCGCCCTTGTATCCGTTGTGCACCAATTTGTCTTGAATCAAAGCAATTTTTCATCAGAGCATTGTCTTCCTTAAAACAACATCGTCTAACCAGCGCTTTTGTTGAATTTTTATACGTCAAATTATATCCATCTCGTCGTAGAGCTCATATAGTTTGCGGTTCCATCTTCATCTTTATTCGTCGCTCACGTGGACCGCTCAGAAACCTTGCGGTGAACAGTTCTCTCGATTGCTGCATATTGTTTCTTCACTCTGTTAGTTATCGTTCATTTTTCTACGCTCTATGGTATAATAGCACGGAAATGTTGAGTGATTTACAGAGTTTAATTTTTGTTCGTCGAGAGATGGAGCTGCGTTTCACTTGACCACCGATCCAAAGTATTACAACTGAAACAAGCGTATACAATATAGGTATTATAATCAAATTTGTAGACAGTTATTTTAAAAATACTGGGTTCTTTCTTCTTCAAAAAAGAAATCTTCGCATACATATCTTAAAGTTTTTCTCGACTCAAAAGTAGTACTGAACTGTGGGCTTGAAGCAAAATTTCAGCTAAATCATGCAAAATAATTTTAGGGAACATTACAATCAAATTTATTCTCAAGTGAATTGAGTGCAAGCCAATAAAATCAAATTCAATTTACACTTCAAGCCCCACAGACATATCGTGTCACTGACTGAGTGGAATCGAACTGCTCTTTTTGATTCACCTGTCATGGAGCGCTTCTTTCACTTCTCATGCAATGCACTGCAGCGCTCCTCTCCTTATCGCGCTTGTTTGACGATTTATTACCGTTGCCGAAATATTTGTTGTGAATACGAAAATTCGGTTTAAGGATTTCGACAATAAATTTGTAATGCGACAAAAAACTGCGGATATTTCTAAATTCAGGGCACGTTTCCGGTTTTGTCTGGGAATGTTTTGCTCTTTTCTTACTGTTATACCACTTTTTCCGCTCTCTTGTGCCATTTTCGCTGCACACCTTGGCGCATTCTAGCGTGGTCGTTGTGCGCCACAGTGGCTTAGGTGGCTTGTGGCATTGTCATGTGGTGTTCTTTGTTGTTGTTCCTGTGATATTGTAGGAATGTTTTTCACTACCTGTCAAAGTGAGAATCGCCGTGGGTGCTGCTGGTTGCATAGCATATGCGTCATAAGTTCGTATGACTGCTGTCAGAGCGTTGACATGTTTATTTCGCATGCCTGACATGTCACAACATTCAGCGAACTGTAAAACAAGATGAAATAAAATGCAAAAAATATGAAGATATGACGAAATATACATACATAAATATTTATTTGTTAGTTTTGAGCACTGAAACATACGCGGTGCATAATTTGATTACGAAGAAGTATTGAGGCACGCGCGGGTTTAGATGCTCAGAGTTCAAGGACAGATATTTTTTGTTGTCTTGAAAATTTGTGTATCTTAGAAGACAGTAAGCGAATAACGATGGCCGGCTAAATGTCCGCTCGAGAAAAATTTTCTCAGTTTCATTTTCAGTTTGTTCCCATCTCAGTCAGAACGACTAAAAGGTATCCAAGTTTGTGTACCATGACTCAGTTTTGAGACTCTTTTCTACTTATTTTAAAGAGATAATGAAAAATACATGGTCATGGTGGTATGTCACTTTAAAATGAAACCGAGAGAAACATTGAAGGCAAGCAGCAATTCGGACTATGCTGAGGATCCACATTAATCTGGGTCCCATTGCATAACCTCAAAACCATTGAGGCGGGGATCTCAATGTTATTGTATAAAGCGCACCGTAAATGAATTTGCAGGAATAAAAATAATCGAAAATGAAAAGCTAGAGGCTTGAATTGCTAGAAACTAACCACTTTTATTTTGGCTCTTTTTTAGTTGTCCATTCTATAAAGGATGGAGCCATGTGGAGAAGCTCACGCAAGTGAAGAAAGTTCTATGATTGCGATTCACTTGGGATGAGTGGCCAAAACCTATTCTTTTACATATGGCTCAAGCAGCTCACGAATTCCAGTCTTAGACCAAGTATCGTCTGAGTAGCCAAAAACAATCCGTTTGAGGTGAGGTGAGCTCAAGTGAGTAGGCGAAACATCCCTCTCTAGGGATGTGCGTTGGGTTTAGGTAAAAGACACCACCAATGAAATGTCGGCTATAACCGCGTAAGCGGTATCTTCGCCAATAAATAATCCCAACTATGTACTTTTAATATCTACATTTAATTGAGAAATAGAGAACTAAGACTTTTCTTAGAGCACTTAAATGAACTTGCATTTAATTAAAGACTCTCTAAGCTGTCAAATTTGATCCGGACTAACACAAAATGCAACATTTTCACGTACTATTATTGCTTTGAAAGTAAGCTGCGTTTGAGCAGGTATACCAATGCCTTTCATATTTTACTCAAACCCAATCGATGCATGTTGGCCTTCAGTGCCTACAGCGACTTCTTTCTTTTGATTTCGACTAATTTTTGAAGCGCTATTCCAATTGTTGAACAGTTTCGATATCAAATGCATAAGCTCATATCTGGACACAAGTAATGTTGCGTTTGATGAATGCGGGGTCCGCAGCTTTGTTGTCAAGTATCGCTTTTGCGATCTCTTTTTTACAAAAGTTTGAGATCTTTTGGATAATATTAATAAAAATATGTTGAGTCGATCTTTTTTTATGGTAGGAGGAAGCATCAAAAGGCGGAATATGGAATTTTAGTCCGTTAAACAGGACATCTCTTCTAAAACAGGAACGAACTGGCGCCTATTCCGCTTCCGAGGTGGAAATCCAGGTCCCCATGTTGTCTAGTTATCCACTTATTAATGTCAGGTATAAGTCTGTGGGTCCGCCGTCCATTAGTTGAGGCCACCGTTACTGCCACATAAATATGTTCTTCTTTCTCTCCTCTCTTTTTCTGATTTCTGTAACTGACGCTAATAGCTCATATGATCTCGTGAATTCGTCTCTCTTTATGTCTACGGACGACAAACTAGCTAGTACTTCAGCTGCTTCGGTGGCTATAGTTCGGAAAGCACTTTTTACTCTTATTGCTGTAAGTTTATGCATCGCATATATTGGTCTGGCATACGCTCTTATGTTTAGTGCCTGTATTTATACTAAAGCTGGTCAGTAAGTTTATGCATCACATATTTTGGACTGGCATACGCTCTTATGTTTAGTGCCTGTATTTATACTAAAGCTGGTCAGTAATACTATATGAGCTCATCGCTTTTACTGTTAGAAATCGACGCCTGGTGTACACAGGCTCTATTTGCCATCATTCTTGATAAGGCAATGCAAATCTTATTTGATTTATTTTGCTTTATGTCGATCTCTAAGCAATTTTGGGATCCTTTACTATCTAAGGTAGCACGCTGATTTTCAAGCACTGGTTGGGGGATCCACATGAAGCAAGTTTTTCATGACTTCACGGCCTTCATTGAATGTTTAGCGTCATTTAATTACTTGTGTTCGTGATGAAATATATTGTTTTGTACACACAACACAACACATTTTCAACTATGCCATAGCCGTGATTTCATTGAAAATAGAAAAGTTCAAGCAAACTTGTTGTTCAATTTTGTTCGATGGTAAAAATCGCTGGACAAACTTTTCGCGTCGCATTCAAACAGTTTTGTGTTATTACGAGTCAAATATACATAGCAATGCTTTGCCTACATTTAGGCGGATTTTACACAGTTTTGACTTAAATTAATTAAATGGCTAAAAGTAATGTTATTAAATCAAAGCAAATTCCACAAACCTTATAAACGATATTTTACAGTTACAAAGCAGGCAGCCAACAAAAGCCTAGTGAAGCCATTGCTGAATAAATAGCAAAATTATGCAAATCTTTCTTTGGGAATTATGGCTTTAATGTGCTGCCAGGGTAAACATTCAATTTATTGTTATTATTGTTGTTGTTAACATTGTATTTATTGTTGTTACCGTGCGTTGGTACAATGTCGTGTTGGCATTTGATATGACATATGTGTCATAAATAAATTGATTTGAGAGCTATCTTAAGCGCCTTAATGTATGCTACGCTAATTTGTAGGCAAACATCTAAAGGAAGCTGCATAAGAATATATACATACACGCATATATATTTAATATAAGTATGTAAACATCAATGATATACCATTATTCCAATGTATTTTCACTTGCTCAAGTGTGTGTGTGTATATATTCCTAGTGTAGAATATATTTATATACTCAGGGATATGCCTTACAAAATATGCTCGTAATAAATCCTCTGAGGAAGCCACTATGCCAGCAAGTCTCCACAATTGACAAGTGCAAGTATATATATCTGCATATGTGCGCCAATAAATTTTAATTTAAATATCTTAGGTTCTTTTGTTGAAATCTATATCATCGCATTAAATGTCATGCTCTGTGGTCTCACATCTGCAGTTATTCATATCTTCAAATGCATCTGTGTATGTAAGAGAGTGTGGCTGCTGTGGCATATGCTCGTGTCTGTTATGCGTTGCACGTGACTGATACTTCAATTGCGTCAAAGTCACAAGCAACAGCTGTGGTTTCTATGACATTCACAAACACATACAAATAATTCAATTTCAACTCACTGTTTGCTACAAAATTCACATTCGGCTTCTGGTCACATTTATGCAACAATTAATAGATACAAGATAAATACACTATATTTTAAGATAAAACTGAATTTTCACAGATATATTTGCTGACAGAGGTTTGGGTTTCATGGTTTCATTGAAAATAATTTCAATATTCGGAACTATGCATGCATACATATATACATACTATTTCAATTTGTTTAAGAAGAAACGCATCAATTTTGAAATGTTCCGTTCTTGCTTACACATATTTGAATTCGTGATTTATTTTAAGCCTCAATCAGATGGAAGAGAGGGTAATATTCTGACTATGGGTTACTCGAAATCCGGCATGAATTAGTTATGACAAAAAGCTGGTGAGAAGTGCATTCTGTCTCCTCAGTAAATAAGAGTGACATCTCACCGAAACGAGAATTACTTGACCGTCTTCAGTAGGATTATTATGATACTTAGAAGCCTTATACTAACAACTACTCCAAAGCAACCAGACCAAACTAGAATGATAGCCTTAAGAGAAGCTCCAACTACAAAAACAAGATCTGCAAAATAAAGAGAAGGGAAGAACACCAAAGACGCCATCACCGAAGAATCCCGGTCAACTCAAAACTCACCGAAGCAAGAGTATATCAGCCAAATAAGGCGGGCAAAATAGAAATCCTTAGAAAAGTGCAAGGGAATCGTGTAAATAATGAAAATGGTGATGGCAAAACAGAAGAGTGTCAAACATCATAATCAGGAGCTACCGTAGAATCTGGCATATTACAGAAACCGCGAAAAGGCGAAGAAAATTAAGCAGGCGAGCCACAATCCCCGTACCAATTACCTTGAAGCCACTCGCGACAAATCCTATGGAACCTCGAGAAACAGTGCAACAATGAACCGAAAAAGACGGTCAATGACAAAAAATTTTGCTTAAAACGACGAAGGAATCCTACACAGAAGGAGGAAAGGTGACGGCAGCTCTCAAAAACACAGAAGAAAGACAACAAGGGAAGAATCAGCTGCAAGTCATAGATCATATAATAGGCCCAAGCGATAATGAGCGACCGTAACCCTTAAGCCCGTCGAAAGCAATAGCTACGCAGAGGTCCTTAAGAATATTTTAAGCATGGTAAATCTGAAAAAAAGTAGAGGCTGAGACCAAATGGAATCACGGAGGTGCTACTATTAGAGCTAGAGAAGGGAGATATTACAAAACCAGCTTTTGCGAGGGACTCAAGATTACCATTCAGGAATTTGCAACTGTGGCCGATCTTAAACCAAAGTAGTGTAGTGCCCTACAGAGATTACAGACCTCGACTCTCTCACAACAAAAAGGGAAGATGCAGAGGCTATAAAATGAGCGGTATAGAACCCCAACGAAGACTTGACTATCAACATAACGCCGCATAACGTTAACGAGCAGGTAAGGGCATATATAAAACTTCATTATGTCAGAGCTGACGCTCTGAGGCCACAATCATGATTTAATCTTGCTTACATTCTTTCGGAACTTTTGTACGGCGAATATGCATGACATTAGGCATTCCATTCCACCTTGTTCCGTTTGTAGGTCCTTTCAGAAATTTCGTTGTGTTTCGTTCTTAGTGACTTATGTGTTTCCTGTGCTGGTTCGGTAGCCAGACGAATGACACATTTCGCTATCTCACTAGCCTTGGCCTGTCAACATCATAAAATGTGTAGAGAAATTCGGCTTAGGAACTTGGAGAGTCTAACACCCATCAGAACTTCGTGTCTCGTGAGAGCAAAGGGCTTCAATACGTAAAGGACTTCAATAAAGCATGTCTGTCTGCTCCTGATTTTTGCTATCGTCTTCCGAAATTATTGACACTTACAACGTCTTAGCTGGTTACAATCCAGAGCTTGTCGACAAATTTCTATAGTGTCTTTACGCTGTGTGTGATCGTCGTTGCTGTTGACCTCCGCCTACCCTTCACATCTTCAAACTTTGAGGATACGATGAAAGTATCTTTTAACAAAGCCCTGAATATTTTTAGTAAGGTCGTCAGTTGTACGCCAGGTTTCACATCCGTAAAGCAGAGACAACGCTGGACTTAAATCACTTCGTCCGAGTATTCTTCTTCTTCGTTCGGGTATTATTATTGGTATAAAAACGAGAAATATATGGTCAGCGGAAAGGAGGCTTAGGTGTCAAAAAATCATTTTTTTTTTCGCACGTTAGCTCCCTTTTCGTAGACCAGGTCACATATATACATTTAGTTAGAGGCTTCAGAGTCCATTTCGTATGTAAGGAAAGCACATCAGGTTCAAAGTCTTTCATTTGTTCAGCGAGTTGGAATACCATAATAGACTTTACGAGTTCTTCGATGTCATCGACGTCGCTCAGCGAAATAACACGACCAAATTGTAGGTCCAAGAGAGATTTTACGAGGTATGCGTGCAATTTCATCACTTCTAACTGCTATATTGTTCGTCATTGAGTTAAAATTCGGTTATTGCACGCCAATCATTATTTACATCGAGCAATCAGAAGTATTAAAGTATAGTAACCAATTTGGGGAACCCATCGCAGGCAAGTATTGGTACTACTAGCATGACTAAATAACCGAATATGAATCAACATATTACAAACAGACAAAGAGTACGATCGTGACTAAAAACTTAAAACTTTATATCCTTTCCGAAGTGAAGTGAATATATTTTTTTTTCTTAAGACTACGAAGCTAAAATTGTGATGATAACTACCATAGAATCATCATTCGATTTGTGCAATCATACTTTGTTTTATGACAGACAATTATGCATTCTTCTTCATAGCCAAATAGCGGTCATTAAATTGAGAAACGCTTCCATTTTGCCATCCTGTATAACTCACTATAAACTGGAACAGGAATAGGCCAGCATTTGCGCTGCAATATCATAATTTAATGCAGATATGTACTATGCGTTGACCTCCTTTGGCAACCTCGAGCGATTTCTGGTTTAGCAGCTAATCACGTTTAAACGTTTGAACCAGTAGTTTGCCGATGGCGCTGCAGTAAATCACCTACGAAACTAGCATAATTTCATATCAATACATTCAAACAAACATGCGCATATACTAGGATCGTTTGTTGGAGCTGGGAATTCTTTGAAGATGAATGTGAGGACCAAAGAAATTGTACTAGTCAAGCCTATAGGATGAGGGTATCTGAATACTTAATGGATAGACAAAGCTTTTTGGTGTAAAAGATGTGCTCAAAGGCTTTGTAGAGACCACTGAGAGGGAACAGTAAAATTAGTTATTGATTTTACTTCGAGCAGGTCTCCAATCGGATAAACTCTAAGCTTATCAATATGCCGTACCTTGATTTAAGTACTTTAGTATTCTATTCTTCTGATCAAATATTTTTAAATAGGAAATTCTTTAAGGCTAAAAATTGTTAATAGAAGTGTCGTGCTCTGACCGAGTCTCTTCGCCGAAGTAAAAAATTGATCATTTACTTAGAGCATCCAGAGTCTTTTGCCATTGTGGTTTAGTTCACTATAGTAGAATTTCAATAACGTTTATACAACGTCAATTTTTTCGAATTTTAGGGGCAAATTGTTGTCTAAAATTGGTACTATATAGAGTCCTTTCAATTGTGGAACTCCAGGGTTTCTAAGACGACGCGGGAGTCTCTCTCATATCTACTTCACTGCAGTCTCTGCTTGTTTCGTCGTAACTTATGCCCATCCGGTAAGTTGTGACCTGTTATTAGCCCAAGAACCGTCCTACAGTCGACTCGAGACCTTGTGAGTAAAATAACAAACCACTTCATCTGCTGTCTCCCTGCTTTTAAAGACTAAATAAGACGGGATGTGAGATTATTGCCTTAATTTATGTTGTTTTCTGAGTTTTTAGCTATCTCAGCTACTTTCCTGAACGCAAGTACCTCCGTCTGGAAGATTACGAAGTATTTCGCAAATTTTGAATGTTCATCTGGGATCTAAAATTGTAAGCACCCACGACATGTCTTGTTTGGACCGGGTTTTGACCTCTGGTGCTTACAAACGACTCCGGGAATTGGTATGCGCTTGAAAGTTCCCGGAATACACCTGTGGTTTGGTTCAACGGATAACTTTCAGCTGATCAGGAGCAGTGTTGCATTTGCAACCGCCGGTACAATACAGCTACTTAACAAACAGACCTCGTAGTTGCAAGAAGACTGCCATTAAGCACAGCAGCGACTGCATTGAATTGAATTGAAAACGCAGAGGGATGATGATAGTACATCAACGCGTCCAAAACATGCCACTTGCCACATTGAAGAGCAATTTGTAACGCAAATCAATTGCATGCATATACATACCGACATATGTAGTTGTACAACAACAAACACAACACTTTGAGATAGTGCGCTTTCGGCTTTTGCCGTTTATTTGCCAACTGATAAGCCATAATATAGCAAATAACACGTACTCCGGGTCTCTGACAATACTTGTCTCGCCACCTCAACGTTCTGTCGGCCGTCTAAAGCGTCTGCCTGTCAATATGCCAAGGCAGCGATTGTCTGTAGTCGATTGCAACTAACTTGCGGCTGATTGCAAGTAGAACGCTTGCACTTTGTTGCACGCGCTGTGTAAGGGGTTTGCCTACGCGTTGGCGCGTTTGCGGCGTGTCGTGGCATGCCTTGTGTGTACCAGGGAATAATATCTGCGGGAAATCAATTTGCATTGCACGCTTGTAAATACACGGACTTGCAACACGCAGAAACATAATGTGAATTCCGATTTTAGTCTACTGTGGTAAACAGCAAATAAGATCGAGCTTACTTGTTGTTGCAGACTCGGGCGATAAACTGTGAAAGAATTTGTAACTATGCATAGCGTTGGAGGCATGGATGGGCAGGCTGCGGACCTATCTTCCCTTTGAGACCAATACGTGTTTGTTGGAACTTGTAAATAGACACAGTCGTACAATTTGCGAGCAGTTGAGAAGTAACCATGAAATGCTGGCGTCCAGCACGATTCTGTATTAATTGCTAGAATAAATAATAAGTACATCGAAGTAGACAGAGACGAAGACGCACAGTGGTTTGAGGGAGGCGAGCTTTTTATCAAAAAATATATTCTATATGTATTGACGTCCTCTGAAACAGTAGATCTTCTAGTTTCTACTACCATTGTTGGTAAGAGCTCGTACTGAAAAATCGTGATGTAATAGAAGGTGGTAATTCTACCATATACAATAATAACAAAGTAATATAAAACCTCGCAACATTACAATTAACCACAACAGGTGCGGGATGGGATAGATACCGAGACCTGAAAAAGAAAGCAAGACGCACTGGCAGAAAAAAAAAGAGAGAGGTCGAAGTCTGTGAGTACAAAGAGCTTGACATGCTGGCCGGCAGTGTTATGCTCGAAAGTTCCACGTAAAGATGCGGCTACAAATAGAACATTTCAGGACAGCAGCGTCCCCTTGTAGAACCCGCAGATGTGATCCAGTGACCGATGCCCAGAACATATTGAAATTATAGAGGGAACACTTCTTCAATCTGCTGAATAGCAATGAAAGCATAACACCGGAAGACAGTGGACCCGATTACTCAATGATGACGATGGACCCATTGCCCGACCATGAAGAAACAATTGCCCGTCTAAGGAACAACAAAGCGGCTTGAACTGATGGATTCCCGGCCGAGCTATACAAGTACGGTGGCGAAGAACTGATATGGAGCATGCATTAGCTTCTTTGTAGAATATGGTTGACCGAAAGCATGCCCGGCGATTGCAATTTAAGTGTCAGTGGTTGGCAACGGTGAATGCCGCAGTCGATGGATCGATGAGATATACGACGACATTGACATAGTTCAGCGAATTAAGAGACAACAGATGGATGAAAACACTCCAGCTCTGAGGGTATTCGATGCAGAACCCGCCGGGGAAAGCAGAGGAAGACCTCCACTTTGTTAGAAAGACCAGGTGAAGAAGGACTGGCTACACTTGGAATCTCTTATTGGCATTAAGCAGAGAAATTAAAGAAAGACTGGCGCGCTGTTGTGAACTCGACTATAACCGTGTAAGGGATGTGTACACCAATAAAGAAGAGGAATATACAATTATAAAAAGTTTTGCAACTTATGAGACTAATTTTGGACCTCTTCATTGAGTTTGAGTTTACCCCAAGATACTCACGCGGTACGTCCTTTCGGGGAGTATCATAGTGTATTCGAGTACTAAGCCGAATGAGTGAAGAACTGACATTTTGTGAGTTCCATATAGAGTTGGATTGTAACTGGGAGCTGGGCTCACAGCAGGGGCTTTAATTGGACGTCGAACCCTACCAAGGGGTTAGCGTCTCCCTTCCAAATTACCAATTGTACTGAAAAATGCCTGGTGCTGACAACACATTGATTTAATCCGTCGTGCTTTTGATCTCCTTGGAGTAAGGCTATCGTCAGCAGGTAGCCACGGGTTAGACACATCGGACCTTGCTCAGAATTAGGTATATGGCAGATTTTTAAGCTGCCGGACCACTGAAGTATACATTAAGTAGAGGTCTTTGCGATTGGAAAGGTCGCAGAGCTGGCCTTTAATGCATCCGCCGTCAACTACAGAGTCAACATTGAACCTCGTTTCACATATCGGTAAGAAGTGTCCTAGAAAACAGAGCAGCAGTGGAGAGTGTTACCAGAAAAAAACAGCTTCACTTTTACTGGGTGCCAGATCAAAAAGGAATCGAAGGCAATGTGACAGTGGATTCCGGAGAGGCTGTTCCTAGCTAACGAACGTGCGGCTGGATGTCTCCGAGCATCTGGAGAGTCAGGATAAAAATCTTCGCGCGACGTGTTTCTGTGAGTGGAGCAAGCCGAAAATGCAGCATTTGTTAGAGTGATTGGACTGCTCATAGTCTGGTGGCGACACACGCTTGAAGGGGATTGACAGATCAGGAAGACAGGAAAACTTTGAAGCATTTCTTCTGCACTTGCTTTGCATTGGCAAGGAAGCCACACAGCATTTGGAAGCTCCACAGTTTGAGACACTTGAAGATTTATTACAATTGCGGCCACAGATTATGTTGAAATTCGCTGTACAATTCTATATCGTGATAAATGAATTAATTAAATAGGCGGCAACTCTCTTATAAGTGCATGTATCGAAATAAAGTGAAAAATATTCATGAAAACCTTTTGCATCCATCAACCCACCGTGCGCCATGCGGGTCATGTTGCACGTTCAATGGCCAAGGGCCACTAGCCGCAACGGTCGTAACCGGTTGACGTTGTTAAAGCCAGTACATATGTAATCCAGGGTTGCATTACGTTTGTTTTTTATTACTAAACTTTATTTTTTTTATATTTTTACGCTTGGTCATTGTTTGTGGCAAACACGCAATTCTCGACGCCATGCAACATGTTGTTGCCACTGCCTGCATACCGGCGCAGCGGTGTCTCTCACGATGCATGCAACATAACGCGGTGTCGGTGCACTTTGTAACGCTATGTCGCTGCTGCTGCATGTTGCATGCAACTAAGAGCACGCTTCCTCATTCCTGCTACACCTACGGCTCCCTGTGGAAAATGTTAACTCACGTTTTTCTTGTATGTAAAGGAATTGCTGCAGCAGAGAAAAGCAAAAAATGAAATAGGAAAAAACGCAACAAATTCGAATCTATAGCATTTGAGGCAAATGTGTATGTGTGTGTGCGTGCAAAGTAATACAACGTTGCGAAAAATAGCAACAACCTTGCTGCAACATGTGGCAAACAAATTGACAGTTAACATTCTGATATGTGTGATTTGCCACATCATGGCTAGGAACAGTAACACAAACTGGTAATAGCAACAACAAAAGGCTTCTGCAATTTGCTTCGTGTTGGGAATGGCCAGTGTGGCGACTACGGTGTTGGGTGGGGGGATGTGTTGGAAGTTTGAAAACTGAAAAATTACATTTGCGTCATGTTGCCGATATTGCAGCAATATATCTATCAATAAATACAAATTGATATGTTAACGGCGACACATGGCTCGTTAGGGGTTAAGAGTGTGAAAGCTGAAAGCATGAAAAACTTTTTTTTTCTTGCGTGACTACAATGAAAGGATGGTAAGTAAAAGCAATGGAGAAAAAATGCCATTTCTAATATTCAACATAATACCTTTGATTATTGTGAATCCCGCTTCTTAATACTAGGCGGTTAGAGTCAGTTTCTTCGATTGTTGAACATAAGTGCCTTTGTTGATATTCGCTCGACGCTGTGTCACAAACGAATAACTGATTACAAGAGAATATTTTCTATGTCTAAATTATCGACCAATCGTCCAGTGGCTGATGCGAATACAGGGTTATCGGCTTTAAATTCAGCTTAACACTGCTGTTGTACTATATATAGGGTAGTCGAAAAAGTCTTTTCGTATTTCTAATAAAATTTCAAATTATTTATTGTATTTATAATGAACTTTAATGAACCAAATATCTACCATTTTGGTCGACCTTTTTGTAATTTTTGTAATTTTTCCGATGGAGATATTATTCCATCTCTGTAAACCTTTTCTGGTTTCTGGGCGAAAAACTGCGACAAGTAATTTTCAATGGTTTCTCTTGAAGTCAACTTAACTCCATTAACGGAGTTCTACATAGACTTTAACAACAAGTCCGATGTTGCAAGGTCAGGGCTATACGTTGGATGCCCCAAAACTTCCCAGCCAAGCTCTCCCAGTTTTTGCCAAGTCATCAAAGATGTGTGTGGTCTAGCGTTGGCCTGTTGGAAGACAAAGCTCGTTACGTTGATCAGTTCTGGCAGTTTCTTCGATTGCTTGATTCAATCTCACCAGGTTTTGACAGTAAAATATAAAATCAATCGTTCGACCAGGCTGGAGCAGCTCATAGTGGATAATTGCTTTCCAATCTCACCAAACACTCAGCATAACCTTTCGAGGCGTCAATCCTGGCTTTGCGACCATTTGTTGAGCTTCACCACGCTTGGACCATGATTTTTTTCGCATATAATTGTCACATATATTGACTGCAACGATATCTATTGACGAAATATGAAAATATGTCTATCCAATATCTTAAAAATCTGAAAAAAAAATAGTTTCAAAGGTAAAGAATCTAGAGAAAAGGTAATTTTCTTTCAGTTGTATGTAAATATAGTAAATCAACATGCATATCGTTGATAATAGCATGGCCAACAGACATGATCTGAAGATGCTTTTCTGCCTTTGGTTTAGACTTTGTTTTGTCAGCGAGATCTCAACAAGGCTAGTTTATCAAGCCCGAACTAATTGAAGCTGTCAAAACTGGTGATCGAACGATTTACGTTTATTTTTTCTGCTTTCGAAGAGCTCTTTTTACTAACTAGTTTCAGGAAACCATTCTTTGCATAACTTTAGTGGATGTTATACGCTGCTAATAAGGAATCACTTGGTCTAAAGCAAGCGTCTTTTGGTGGTAACTGATATGTCCTGATAATATCTTTTTGAAAATGTATGACTTTTTTAAGAAACTGATAGGTTAGATTAAGTATGGTAGAAAGGCCGAATTTTTGTAAGGATACCAATAATCGCACATGAACTGCTATAAACGTTTGTCCGTTGTGATACCCCGAACTGCTAGGTATGGATAGGAAAGATCGTCGCATATCGACGAAATGCTTACAGCCATCCAGAACTTTGTCTATTCCAGAAAATTTGCCGGAGTCGTAAAAAGCATGGTAACTGAGATGTTTCAGCCTTAGTTCGGCTCAAGCTGGAGAGTGGAGGACAAATTGTTTAGATATATCTACCTCATCATCCTCATTGCGACCATGAATAGCTATGTCCTCCAAAATATTTAGACTTTCTGCATGAATGCCAAAAAAAAAACAGCGTTAAGTTAGGGTGCTCCCAACCTGACGGACTTCGGTAATGGGGTCTTTTACATGCTAGATCATTTGCTTCACAATTTGCGACAATTTCGCTGTGGCCAGGCAAACAGACAAGTTTAATATGGAAGTAGTTTGATGCTACTGCTAGTGAACTTATGCACTTCTTGACTAGCTTTCAGCTCAATACCCTTATAGCAACTCTATTAACGGAGTGAATAAACACCTCCCTAAAAGATGCGATCGAAGTGAAGAGGAATCCGAAATGTCCTTATATGCCCCTGTGCGACTTTGCAAGGTAATTGTCAAGAACTACGTCAATCTTTTCAACATGATTGGCGAGATGTCCGTCAACGAAATTCTATACACATAAAGAATACCCTATAGTATGTTCAGGTCTTTACATAAAAAAAAAAAATATTTACGATATAAACTAAACCTACTTCCATCCGTTAATATATTCCATAAGGAGATTCGAATTATCACAGTAAATCGAGGTTATAACAAGCGATATTTACACGAATTTCAAAAACATGTTTGGTTTATTTTCAACGCTTCGACAATTCGGTAATATTTATGGTTCATATGGAATATCACTAGCAATTTTACGAGATTTCAGATCTTTCTACCGCACTTCGCAAAAAGAATGTCTTACACATGTATGAAAAAAAAATATTTGCACCTAAGCTATTATTATTTCAATTCATCAAAATGTTTTCATTCGTATTTTAAGCAAATACGCCATGAAAATTTATCTTCGATCATCTGTATTTCTAAATCATTACACATAGTAATTTCTACCCATAGATGCACACTTATGTATTTTAGTGGAGCAAAAATATATAATATTTCACACGTATTGCTTTTGCTTTGGCATGCAATTCAATTTTCCACTTTCCTGAACTTTACATTTTCTATCAGCACGAAATATGTAAATTTTGAGCAACATTTTTTTAGCGCCAACTGTGGTACAGTCGACCCGGCAAATATCACTCAATCATGCGTGAAATCAATCTAAGGCGACAAATGAAATGAAATATTCGTATTATGAAAAGAAGGTTGCGAATGCACGAGAGCAAATTTTTGAATGGTAACCTTATTTTATATTAAAGGGTGATCCTTTTCAAGGTGCCCTACTTTTGTAAAGGAAAACACAGAAACTTCAAATTTAATGGAAAATGTTTATTGAAATTCGAAAGAACATACTTTGGCATTTATTTTTTGAAGATTATCTTTTTCAAATATTTTGGTCGTGTCTACGTCTTATATGGTCCAAGCGTTGAGTACAATTTGTAATGACTTGTTCGAGCATTTCGAATGGCAACTGGCGAAGGGTACGCGTGATGTTTTCTCAATGTTTTCACATAAAATTCATATCCTTATATATGTGTATATCTTTGGTATCTACCGCCATTAGCTTGGTTCTGGGGTAAACCACAGCCAACCTTGCCTATTACGTTCTTGTATACTCGTAGCTGGACCGTTTAATAGCTCCTTCCGTGCCAAATTAGTCAGCACAGCTTGTACCCATTTTCAAAGGGAACTAGCCATTATTCCCTCGGGATCTCCGTCATTAAGTAGACCAATGATAATGCGGTTTCGGGCCATATCAGCAATTCAGTTTTCGGGATTCCCACCCTTCGTCTTCGATATTTTGGCTGACAGCTTAGTCACTTCAGCTGCCTCTGTCGTTTGACAGCAGCATTTTGACATTTTCCTCCTCCGCCTGCTTAGCAGCCAAGCTTTGGCTACAGAGTTCGGTACCGACTGTCTGTTGCTTTCTTGGAGACAGCTTTGGCTTCCACTTTCTTGCTAATGCTGTCTTTGCGCTATCCGTTCTTGAGCTCGTTACAACCGTTGTTCCTCTCTGGGAACAACTGGCTCAATTTTCATGTTTTACAGAAGATGCGGACTACTTTAAATTCATGTTTTTATTTTTGAATTTGCTGAAAATTTAGACTACAAGTGTATGGAAAGTTTGCTTAATTACGCATAGCTTCAGGTACTCAAGTATGGCTATCTCATCACGGAAGAGCTCAGGTTTGCGTAAGCTCCGTTCGAGACTGGAATATTTAAGTAATCAGCTAGTGCTGAGAATCAGGTACAGGTCTCATGACACAGTGATTCATTCCTTTTTGCATCCCCAACCACAGTATGCCTTTTGTTGTGTTACTGTGATATCTATTATCAGTCGACGGCGAGGTTTCTGTGGAGGATTTCTGCCGACCTACAGATCAGATACTAGAACATTCAGTAGGTCTACAAAACGGGCCGATAAATATCTAGTTCTTTTATGGAAAATGTGTATATTTAACAAATATCTTCACGAATTTTGACTGGCCAATCAAAATTAAGATAAAGATCTTCTTAACAGATTTTTTATATTAATTTTTGAACACTTACACTTAGTTAAATTGAACTACTGTACTTTCACAATTTAAATTATTTCATTCGCTCTTAATTTCTTAACTGTAATTGCAAGTCGCTCTGTTTCTCATTTTGTGTTTTGCTTCTTATTTCCGCGCTTTTAATTTGCAAACTTTCCTTTTTAATATACTTTGCCCAACGCAAACTTAGTGCAACTCTGTGTGATTCTTTCGAGCAGCTACTGTCTACAGCTGAGCTCCCTTAATGCGACGTCTATTATTTTTCACTTAGTTTTGGCGCTCATCCGAGTTGCTTGAGTTCCGCTTTTAATGCGGCAATGCCAGCGCCGTGCTGTTCATTTCCAGGCGCAATAAAGCTGGCTTGTGAATGAGTTTGAAGATTTACTTAATTTCATTTTACATTATTTTCTTTTGCTTTCTTTGCTTTATTTTCATGTTTTTGGACTTTCCACCGTCGACTCTAATAAATCGCTTACTTTTTTGGTTTCTTTGCTAATTTCAGCTGGCGAAACTTCGTCCACAACCGCTTAAATAAAACAATGAAACTTCTGATTTTACTGCACTACAGCCCGCTTTCGGCTCTCGGCTACGCTCCACCTACTCTTGTTTAGTTTAAAGTTTATTTCTTGATAGTAATGCCGAAAGTTGGCAGTTACTCGTTGCTCGTTGCAGTCACAAATGTTGTTTATTTCTTCATTTTTCGTCCAATAATGGCACTTCCGGAAGCATTTAGAAAGTTTCCGCTAACGAAGGAGTACAAAATGGACAACAAAAATGGCGCATGTGGAAAGAAAATTTGGGTTTGCTAGTGGTGTTGGCGGTAAGCGGGCGGTTAGGTAACTTGGAGGCGAACCCAAAAGAAAGACTATTTTGGGACTTACTGGGGGACTCTCACTGGTTACCGTATAGCAGACAGTTATCTTCAGACTAGTGCTAAATATCCGTAGACACGGTTCGACAAAAGATTAAATTTCGTACAGATTTTTGTTAGCCCAACATGGAGTATCGAACCGAATATGGTACAGTAGAGCTAAGGTCGCAGTGCAATCATCGTCTATTTATCTTATTTAGGTTAAATTTGAGTCTCTCGAGCTCACTGGGACCCTATACGCATGCTAAAAGCTTGATTATGGTTCAAAAAAACTTCGTTTATCAACGAACCGATTTCAGCCTATTACAAATCTATTAAGGTAGCTAATATCAATTCTACTCGATTTGCCAGGTTCCCGAAGTTATGAATTGCAAAATGTTTCAGTCTCAGTCGAGCAAAGGAAAATGTTTCGAGTTTTCCTCCTCCACTGCTCCGGCATAATGGAGCTGATGGATCGAGAAGACGGTAGGGAATGTCTTGAGTAAAGCATCAGGAAAAAATGGAGCATCTCTTGTGCACTTGTTTCACATTGGCCAGACTACGATGTAGGCATCTGGATTCCACATGGTATGATACACTGGAGGAGGTATCGAGAGTGAGGCCGCAGAGGAACTCCATCTGCTAGCGCAAAGGACCAAAACTGGTCTATGAAATGGTTTATTGGCCAGATTAACCCAACTTAACCTCACCTAACCTAGGTATACTGTCATGTCTTAGAATACTGCGTCCAAAAATACTTACATATCTTTGGGTTTAAGTCTTAAACGAACCATAGTTTCTCTTTCGTAAAAGAAACCATTAAACAGTGGTTCAATGTTGTGACTCCTTTCTGGATATGTTCTTTCGTTTCGGTTAGTCATTAAATATTCGCACTACCAACTGGCGTATTTATAAAAATACATTTGTTTTGTTAGCTATTCCTTCGTGGTATTTTTGCTTTCCTCTTGTTCTTTGGCGACTTAGTATTTGCTTTCATTGCCAGCTGCTTTCCCGTTGTAGTTGTGAATTATTGAAGCAATTTTCTAGTTAGTTTGCGCCAAAGTGTGTTGATTTTTTAATTCATGACTTCCTAACATTTGCCGCTGTTCCCTTTTTCTAGGCACCGCAATGCGTCTTGTTATGTTGCCAAAAATCGATATTGCCCACTTGTGACCTGATTTGTTACTCGTAAATAGCCTGCGCCTTGTTTGTTTTGATATAGCAATATTTTTCTAGTGAAATGGTGAAAATAAGATTAAAAGGAGGAAGTAATCAAGTTCTGGGGGTTCATTTGTATTTGTGAAAGGTTCTATAGCTTCGATGCAACCGTAGTTCTCGCCATGATTAACTTCAAATCTAAAGCAAAAATATAAGATTTTGAGTCCAACGAATCCGAGTTATATAACTGATCATAAGCAAAATTACCAAATGTTTAGGCAATTAAAAATATGTACACTTTTTATTTTCCACTTATTTTTATACACTCATAACATTTTTATATGCAACATGTGGTTGTCAGCAACAAAAAAATGTTCGTCTGCAAAGAGACACGTTCATTTATCGTCACATGTGCACACGAGGCGTTGTAGAACTCGCTTAACACCCTTCGCTAAATAAAATTAACTAATTTGAAACTATGAAACAAAGTTTATTAGAAACTGCTTATTCAACAGAAATGATTATTCACCACTTCCCATTGCACGCGCACATACAAATACACAAATAATATATACTATTTATACATATTTATATTATATGTACGCCTGTGCGCTGCACAAACTTTTCATGCCACTTGCAACAGCAATTTATTGCCTGCAACTGCCGGTCAACATCACTTGACGATGCTGGCAGCCAATCTCGCAGCTGTTGCATGCGGTTTTTAGACGAGCTGGGTGGCACTAGCGGGCAGCATGTTATTAATAGAGAAATTGTGTTTAACTTAAAGCTGATAAGGCAAAATAATACAGGGTTTTCCAATAAGAGTGATATGATTTCTTTTCAAAAAATAACACACTAAAAGTTAAAGAAATTTATTTTTTTAATAGGAAGTACAGCTGATTCAATTAAGTTCGGAATATAACAGAATTCAAATGGCCCCACGACTTCTTTTGCCAGAACGAATTCGATGAACCCAATTTTCGAGTACTTTTTCCACTAAATTACGTCGTATGTCATGTTCAAAATTGCCTTCTAACCTTGAAGAGAGTCTGTTTGATTGCTAAAGACCAATGTCTGCAAATAACATCACAAGAAGTAGTCAAATAGTAATAAATCACAACTTCTTGGAGGCCATTCAATATCACAATTCGTTGAAATAATCGAATCTCCAAACCTTTCTCGCAATACTTTGGTTGTTGCACGTGCTGAGAGGCACGTAGTCTCGTTTTGTTGGAACCAGATATTGAGTTGGTTATTCATCGATCTATAGCATTCTTCATTAACAGTGACGGTGTCACTAGCTTCATTTCGAAAGAAGTACGGACCGATGATTCCATCAGATCAAAAACGAAACCAAACTGTAAATATTCCATACGAGAATAAAATGGTTAATAAGGAATAATTTATGGATTTTCTTCGCATCAGAATCGACAGTTTGGTTTACTTACCACACCACTCAGACGAAAGTGAGAATCATCTGAGAACAAGATTTTCAAAGACAAAATCTGTAAATTTCCGATGTTTATGGTGGTCAACAATGATTTCGTTTCTCTAGTGAGAATAATTCTATACGGTTGCAAACTCAAATCTTTTCTCGAAACCCGTCAGGTTGTGGTTTGAGACTGTCCCAATTCTTGAGAACGTCTTGGTATCGACAAATTGCGGTCTTCAGCAACACTTGCTTGAACGGCTGAATTATTTTACTTACTTCGAGCGGTTCTTTGTTTTATTGGCACTTGGCACACTATGTAAAGAAAATGTGAATTGCAAAATAATGCAGTCAGTTAATGCCATGCCTTTCCTCCACAATAAGGTCGCGGTCCGAAGTACGAACGATAAAATTAAGTAGTAATATTTGCGCACAATTACACCGAAGAACTTACAACAAATACAAAAACGAATTGGAAGAGCGTAAGTAGCTTATGTCAAAAATTAATCGAGATGAAGCCGTTATGGAACACATAAAATTGTAGATGATAGAGAAAACAACAATAATTTAAACTTAAATTGAGACAAACTCTCTCATTCCTCTTCCTAGAGCCTTACCTTAACTTACATTAGCTTGAGTCGATTTAAACAAAAATTATTGAACCAATCGTTACAATTTAAAAAAAAAGTTCAAAAGAGGCTCCTTCTGCGTCGATGCAACACTGCCAGCGCGATTTTCATGAAATGAGAACAAATTGCACTGAAGGCGTCACGGAAAGCATTGTTCGGAATAGCCTTAAGAGCCGAGGTGCATGCCGCTTGGATCCCATCTGTCGTCTCAAAATACTAGCCTTTCATCGGCCTTTTCAGGCAAGGAAACAAAAAAGGCCGGGGGCCACATCAGGTCTGTAGGGCGGCTGCGGAAGCGATGGGATGTCGGCCTTGGTTAGGAAGCTGCACACAAGAAAGGCGGTGTGGGCCGGGGCGTTGTCGTGGTGAAACTTCCAATACGCTGCGATCTCTTGTCGGACCCGATTGACCCTTCGTTTGAGTTTCTTGAGGACTTCCACGTAAAACTTGACTTTGATGGTTTTTCCAGAAAGAACAGATTCATGGTGGACGATGCCTTTGATGTCAAAAAGGACAATGAACACCTCTTTCCAGCCCATGATAAAGACCTGGTGCCACCCAAACACACCACTTCTTGCTAAAGCAACTTTGGGTAATCCTGCTTGATGATATCAACGTCTCTGTCGCAGATTTACCGAGTTTAACACAGAACTTGATCACGTACCTCTGCTCTAACGAACTCTGCATTTTCGGCTTACATCGCTCACAGAAACACGTCGCGCGAAAATGTTAGTCTTACTCTCCAGGTGCTCGGAGAGAACTCACCAGCCAATCGTTCGAATTAAAGCCCAAAGAAAGTATTTCAGCAAAATCATAAGAATACCGAGGACTACTTCAACAAAGGGTTTCAAGACAAATTCTCGGAACTGCACAGAATTGCACGGAACTGCTAATAATACCGACGTTTGAAAAGTTAAACTGAACTTTGAAATGAGACTAGTTAAAATTCCGTTCTATCAGATATCAGGTGAAACTAGGATATTAATGATTATCAGACAGCTTCATAAAATACCGTTATAGTATATCTGCCTTCGAAGACCACGAAAACGTCACCCTCCCTATCCCACGACACCATACCACTTTGCATCTTTGCGTCCGTGGGAAATTGCCTTTGAGTTATGAAATGAGAACAAATTGCGGTTTTCCTATTATTTTCTTTGCGCGCTCATCTTAATAATTTTCCGATTCGTTGCGCCAGGATTAAGGCTGTCAGAAATTGAAAAAAACTGCAGCAGCTGCAAGAGCTGCAAATAAAGTTGTTAAGCTGGTAGTTGCAACAACACAAAGAAACACAGCAGCTAAAGCCAAAGAAGAGCAAAGTTAGGCAGGCCATCATCTACATATATTTTGCTATAAATAAGTGGATGGATGGTGAATGGGTATCTGTTTGTATGTGTGGCTACTACTTATAGTGTATTCGGTATTAGCACGCGGGATTAGGCATCATAAAAATTAGATTGTCAGGGCGTAAAAATAACTAAAAAATTTTGGTTGGTGATCCGCGAATGCGATTTTACTCTGGCTTGGTAGAATTCTTCAAAAATGCATCAAAAAATTAGAAGCTAAATTTGATTTCATGTACATTAGAACTCTTATCAGGGATCGACTAATACGAGACGTTTGTGTCAGATATCTGTTCTCCCATTTAAGGGGAAAGAAGGAAAGCTTTAGAGTTTGTGGACGCGAAAAGTGCTTTTTACTCGACAGCCTTTGCTCCTTATTCCTCATACAATCACGAATATTGCTAAAGTACAGAGCCGCAACAAAATCTTCAAGTCGGAAAGAACAAAGAAACGTTGTTGGAAACATAAAAAGCAATTGGCCAGACGGTTACAAGCTAGGCTGCGCAGATATGGACGGATGGATGTAGTGGATAAGCATCAGACATGTCAAAATACAGGGGAAGGCATCCTTCCAGTCGTCTGCTTCAAGCGGAGCCGCCGCCTTCTCGGAACTCAAGAGATTTTTTCTTATTTACGTCGACGAGTATGCCAACTAGACTTTAGACGTAACAAAATTGAGAAGTGTCCTGACCGCCGTTTACAGTAGAGCTATCAACACCTTCTCCGACCCCCTACAAGTGAATGACGTATTTGGAGTCATCGCAGACGAAGAACTCAAGTTGCTCTGAGAATCTTTAGGTACCCTTCAGCAACTACGTTCCGGTTACTAATTCAGGTTTAATTTCTATTTAACCAGAATGGATCCCGACATACCAAATGTAAGTATATCCAGCGTGCAATGAGTCTCCGCTTAACTTTTATCACTACTTTCCATACCCAGTGATCTCCACTCTACTTCCTCTTCCTACTGGTCCGACCACGAGGAAACTGCACATTTCCTAGGCCTGTCATTAGAATAGTTTGACAGCAAGTAACCCGAGCCTTATCATCCAAGCTGGGACTAGTTAACTAGACTACAAAAACAAGGAGACTCTTAGACTCAGAGTATAAGCTAGTCCCAATAATATTATTGTTTTGAAAACGAAGCAAGGCTTCAGTAATCATTTTAAGACTACGTCATTCTTCCCATCCTACGGAAATCAGAGTACAAGCTATTGCCTACAATAAAATATTATTGACAAAGTTTTTGTTGTTTTGTCTTATGGAAATCATTTATTTGTAACTTTATTCAAAGAGAACGGAACTAAGGACCAAAAGATCACATTACCGGAAATCGCAGAATTCAAAAAGAGTTTAAGGTATATGCTGAACTTTACAGAGACTAATTTGACACAGGGTCTGTAAATCAAAACTTCCGTTCTAGAATAACTTAGAAAGAGGAAGATAAAGTTTAGGTATCGCTGATGTACTTTGAACAGCTCTTAGATCAATCTTCTTCTTCTTTACTGGCGTAGACACCGCTTACGCGATTATAGCCGAGTTAACAACAGCGCGCCAGTCGCTTCTTCTTAGATTAACACATTGCCATTTTCCAAACCAGACACTTCGGGTTCAGAAGACACTTCGGGATTTGTGATTCTAGTGCCAATAGAAAGCCTTTAAACTTGTAAGCAGCGGGTTAAAAACCACCAGGCGCAGTCCGGCTGCAACTTTATTGAAGTTAAAATTACTAATGCCAACAACAGAAAAGTATCACAGCCACAGCGCTGCATACTTATAACCTGTCACTGCAGCAACATATCACTAAATCTGTCAGCAATTTCCGCTCCACGGCGGCGCTTTGAGAATGAAATATTCCAGAACGCATTAGAAGCGCATGTAAGCAGATCGGTGGCTGGGTCGTAAAAGAGAAAATGCAAAGCGAAGAGGGAAGCGCAGGAAGTAGTGTTGCGTGGAGAAAAATTAAAAAAGTTGCTAGCCACTGAAGTGGATGAATGAGCTCGTCGAAAAAAAAACAACAGAAACGCAGCAAATTGATTGAGTTGGCAAATAAAAGCACACAAGTTTAACGACGAGGCGTGCAACAGTCGCCAGCGTCGGACCATAAATTCAACTATGAAAATGCAATAGGCAAATCAATTTCAAGACCAAGCAATCCAATTAGACGCCTGACCGCATTGCGCCGAAACGAGTCGGACACAATGCGGTGCGACTGCGAGTCCGCGTGACATCGTACACTTGAAATTGCGGCAACCTGTGGCAGTGGCGACGGCAATAACCACATGTTGCTTGCACCAGAACAGAAAAAAGTACTTTGAATATTGCTTAAGCCTTCTACTAAACTTCAAGCTCCGAGCTTGGTGTTGCTGCGACCAGGTTTGTGGATTTGTGGCTTTCGCCTATTGAAACCAGTTTGCTTTCGATTATTTGCAATGCAATGTGCTGCTGTGCGCCGCAGCAAGATATTCGTCGGCTTCGCATTTCGTGAATGTCTGTGTGTAATGTGCATTTTAGCTGCGAAATCGTGGCATCATAACTAATACAAAATGCAAATGCGAAACATTTATTTTGCAAACTCAAACTCACATACCCTGTGGCCATTAGCCTACAAAGGAAATTGCTGAGAAAGCAGATATGTCTTCGATTGATGAGACCAAATATGGGCAGCTATTTCAAACTCTAGTTAACTGCGTCTAGCGTAACTAGTCGTAACTAGAAATTTCTAGTTTTGCTCACATAGCGGTTCTTGTGAGAATTTAAAAGAATTTAGTTACATAGAAACTTATTAAGATATGAACATATGTATGTATTTCTAAACATTTATAAAAGTCATAAGTATAAATTAAACTCAATCTTCTCAACTCTTCCTAATTTACTCGACTTCTTCTTCTTCTTTGGCACTGCAACTGTGGGTCGGTCTGGGCTATACAAAAGTTCTTCTTCTTTTTGGCTCTACAACTCGAGTCGGTCCGATCCGATCACAAAAAATTTCACCAGTTGCCTCTATCCCTTGAAAGGCCACACCAGTTGTATATCGGAAAGTTCGGACAACTTGCTATGCAACTGGTTCTTTCATTGGATGCGTGGGTACCTTTGTCTCCGTTGTCCAAACATAGGTCTCGAATCTAAGGAGTTTTTCCTAGATAATGATCTTTCATGCGAACAACATGGCTCAACCAGCGAAATCGTTGAATTTTTGTGCGCTTAACCATTTCTACATATGCAAATATATATGTCGCCGTAGAACTCAGAGCTAGAGTTCGTGGTTCCATCTTCTTCGCGCATATGGCTCCAAAACCCTTATGAAGAACGTTCAATCGAATGCGCCAAAACCCGCCGGTACATCTCAGTTCGTCATCGTCCATATTTCTGCATCGTGTAATAGGGAATAATGAGAGGCTTCCTCTTCTTTTTTATTGAAGCTTACATTATTATAGTCGAGTTTACAACATCGCAACAGTCGTTCTTCTTCTTTTTCACTGTTTAACACCAATTTGAAATTCCAAATGTAGCCAGGCCCTTATCCACCTGATCTTTCCAATGAAGTGAAGGTCTTTCTCTTCCTCTACTTCCCCTGGCGAGTCCAGCTACTTTCAGAGCTGGAGTGATTTCATCTATTCCGACGATATGACCTAGCCAGCATAGATGCTGTCTCTTAGTAGTCAATGCCAGTACTTCGAAGTCGTAGATAAGAATAGTCTATCTTGGAACTAGAATTAACACCAACCAGAATGTGAGCCTCGAAGTCCAACACAGAATTACTCTTGCCACACAAAACGAAACTTATAGATCTTTTGCTCACCAAGAGCTTCTCTATTGCCTAACGATCCTAAGTAGCACCTGTTGCTAAGAGTTTATCTACAAATCCTTACAAAAGTTGGAAAAGGAAAAACCCCACCAATCAGGAGTCAAGACGTACTAAAATACGTCATAAAGAGAATTAGAAGAGAATTACTTTTGTTCGGAAAGAATTATGTAATTTCGGGTTTCTCTTTTTCCTCCATCAATCCACATTCGGCTAGCTGATCAGTTTAAATACCTTAGGCTTATCCCAGGAAAAAAATTTTGCAGAAACCAAATATTGAAAAGAGAGCTAGGCAAGCTTCTGTTATATTATATACTTCCAAAATCATTACATTAGTCTTATTGCGGAGTTCCTCATAACTGAAATGTTTTGTGGCTGTGCTCAAAGAGAGGACAAGAGCAATTTGCAGTTCAAGTAGCCAACAGATCGAAACAATATGCCATACTTCAGCAGAGTTTCTCTTAAGAAGAGTTGAATAAAATTAATGGTATCCGGTTTTCTTCAAGAAAAGTATGTTCTTATAAAAATAGAGGGAATAATAGCCTGCTCATTTGCTCGCCAGATTGAATGATTTCTTCGATCGTTCCTAGTTGTAATAGATGATATGAGTCGTATAAAAGTGGTAAAGTGAATAAGAATAGATTAGGTAATCTCTACTATAGAAATTATCGAAATGATGGCAAGGTCGCACCGCTTTCTTATGTTGTTCGTTGCTGTAACTTAAGTTTACTGGATCTTTACCTAACTGGTCCAATTCTTTTATCTAAGCGGTCAGATCTTGACGCCTACAACAACAAGGTCAATAAATGGCATCTTATGTTTCTGGATTTTCTTAGACTGACTACTGGTCAGGTGGTGGAGGTGGTGATATTGATATCATCGGCCTCAACACCCGCGCCGTTAGTTCTGCTTTCTCCAGACTGAACAAGGAAGCAACTCAAATGGGTCTGGCAGTGAACGAGGGCAAGACGAAATATCTCCTGTCATCAAACAAACAGTCGTCGCACTCGCGACTTGGCTCTCACGTCACTGTTGACAGTCATAACTTTGAAGTTGTAGATAATTTCGTCTATCTTGGAACCAGCGTAAACACCACCAACAATGTCAGCCTGGAAATCCAACGCAGGATTACTCTTGCCAACAGGTGCTACTTTGGACTGAGTAGGCAATTGAAAAGTAAAGTCCCCTCTCGACGAACAAAAACCAAACTCTATAAGTCGCTCGTAATTCCCGTCCTGCTATATGGTGCAGAGGCTTGGACGATGACAACAACCGATGAGTCGACGTTGCGAGTTTTCGAGAGAAAAGTTCTGCGAAAGATTTATGGTCCTTTGCGCGTTGGCCACGGCGAATATCGCATTCGATGGAACGATGAGCTGTACGAGATATACGACGACATTGACATAGTTCAGCGAATTAAAAGACAGCGGCTACGCTGGCTAGGTCATGTTGTCCGGATGGATGAAAACACTCCAGCTCTGAAAATATTCGACGCAGTACCCGCCGCGGGAAGCTGAGGAAGAGGAAGACCTCCACTTCGTTGGAAGGACCAAGTGGAGAGGGTCCTGGCTTCGCTTGGAATATCCAATTGGGGCCACGTAGCGAAGAGAAGAAACGACTGGCGCGCTGTTGTTGACTCGGCTATAATCGCATAAGCGGTGTCTACGCCAGTAAAGAAGAAGAAGAAGACTACTGGTCAGGTAGTTTCAAACTTTACTATCCATCTTTTAGACATTATTTTGAAAGATCACTAAACTGAAAGGTACCTGAAATTGAAGTCATATTTCCTAAATTTGTGGAAGTTAGCGAGCGCTGATAACAGAAATACATTTTAGATATCTTTCAAGATTTCTGTTGAAGACAGTACAGCTCGCTCATTCCGTTTAAAATATTTCATACCACTTTAGGCATATTTCCAAACACTAACCGCTAGTTCGCCAAGCAGCGAAGAAAAGCTCACAGTAAACCCTTTGTAGTTGAACTAAGATACTGCGGCAGCAGCCGAGTTAAAGTGAAGATGCGCTTCAAAGTCGTGGCGATTAAAAGATCAATCCGATAACATAGAAGGTAGGTCCGGGTCGAAGTCAGAACGTGGCTGAAAGCTAAGGTATGAGAAGAGCACCTGATGAGCCCACAGTGATTCGGCAAGAAGTAGTCACACTCGGGTCTATAAGTATATGTGCGCATAACTATTAATTTGCGCAGATATGCCTATAAATTATAAGATACCCATCAGCTGGGTGCGCAAGGTAACACATCGCACAGGGCAGCTACGCATGCGCGTACGATCAAAATGTAAACAAATACGCAAGTCTGATCAGGCTGCGAAAGTTAAAGGTTAATCGCGGCAATGCAGAAGAATGAAGCGAATAACTTAGTAGAAGCAGCTGGATTAAAGGCCAAAGAAGTTTGAAGAGTAAGTGGTGGCATTCAATATTGTGACTTGAGGGCGCGCTGCAAAGTCGAAGCGGATGAGCTCAAAGACGAAATGAGTAGCCTAAGCAAAGCAAAACGACAATATTTAATGAATTTTATTTGTTTACAGAAGAGCTCAAGGAGCGCATTAAAAAATTCGCGCAAAGGAAGTGCCAGTTCAATTTTTGTAATATACTGAAGGTCAAATAAGTGTTAATGAATCATGGTATCCACTGACCATGTAGAAAATATAAGTCGACTTGGTCGAATAAAGAGACTCAGTCGACCCTTTCTTGATAAGAATCCTAACATAGTGAAAGTGTAAGATCCGTTATTACTGGACTGGGACGAGAGAGAGTGACTTTTTGATCCAGGCTTTGTTATTTGGGTTCCAAATAAGTCCAACAAGCGGAAACACAAGGTAGTTCTGCCCCGAAATGAATTTTAAAATATATTTAGCGAGCTTCTGTGTGTTCATTATCAAATTACTACCTATTCCGTAGGAGCTTAAAGTATTATGAGATCCCCGCTAGATCGGGAATATAGCAATATGGAATCATCTCAGCTCCTTCTGGCTTATGTCTTCATTAGAAGCTCGTTACTGAAGGGTTTCTTCTTTGTTTGCAACCCTTTATCCAGCTATGAAAACTAGCTGCTTCCGAAATCAATCATATGATCCCATTTGTGATAAATACAGAACGTGTGTTGGAGATATTGAACTTCATTTACTATGTATTAAAATAGAAAGGAATTGGTCTACTGTGACTTCACTCCTATTACAAATACTCACAGAGTTCCAGCAGTCTAACGAATTCCATGAACTTGCTGGGCGCTTTTGATGTAATGTGATATTTCTTCAGATATTGTATGGATATAAGGTTTATGAGTTTCCGATTCCATGCCGCAAACCCGCCAATTTGCTCAAGAGAACATACCAGTTTGCTCAAGGGAACATACTCCTTTTGATTGCTTCATGAGGCTGGAGACTCCAGTAGAGAATGCAACTAGTAGACGGAATTTGTCTCTGGAGGTTGAGGATATCATGGTTTTAAACCTTGTTAGTTTGTTACCTCCCACCATCGGTACATCGCAAAGGCCTTTTGGCCTAAGATCGATCGCAAGAGATTTAGTGATCTTTTTGCCCTCAGTAAAGCTAGCCTCTCCTTTTTGGTGGTGCTTATAACAGACAATTGCCCTATTGGCGTCCATGCTGTAAGGTTGGGAATCTAACCACGAGCCACCTACAGAAGCTGTGTGGAAGAAGATAAGGTAGAAACAACTCAACACTTCTCTCTGGACTGTGACGTGGCCCAAGAAGTAGATAATTGAGAGCGCATTGCTACTAATTTATAAGTTTGAACACAGTAGTTCTTCTTTTCTAAGGCTTCACAAAGGACTACATATAGCAGTCCAGGTGCCACCTTTGATCACTCATTTCACTTAACCTCCCATTAGTAGCTTTGCTTTTCGCATACTTTTTGCAAGCTGCTAATAACTGTCGCTGCCCACTCTTTCCTCCTTGCGAAACAGCTCCTTTGTAGTGTAGGATACTATGCACTACAGGGTTCAGGTCTCATTATCCTAGAAGCCGCAACAGACCGGACGAATTCTTCGGTCAATTAATTGCCGGCTACCCTGATGGAATGTTCAGCCGTTCTATGTACTCCTGCAACATGATGATGTGAACTCGTAAGCTGAGCTATGCTTTCAGCGCCGCTTGACTATCGCTGAGTATGCTGGTTGTGTTGGAGATTACTTACTCCTGAAAAATCAATAAATGCTTAATCTAACCTAAGTTTCATCGATGATTTCGAGAGTACCTATAGAATAAAAAACATTTCTTGTAGAGACTATCATAAAAGTACTACTGTTATTGGTTAGAAATCGAGCAGAGTTGACAAGATCTCTTCCTGTCAACCACACCGTCAACGCCGGCAGCTGCTATCTGTCAACATCAATCTCCATTATTGTCTGTTACAACAAGTTAATGACCGAAATACTTCAACACAACTTCGCAATATCACTTCGAAATTTCATTAAGAGCAAGTCGAAGACAGTGCCTGCTGAGGCGTTGGCGTCCGTCAATGGAGCGTAGAAAGATCAACCGCTGACGATACTTGTACTTGCCAAGTGCAAAACGCGCTAATTTCGGTGTTCATACAACAAAGTGCAGATGAAGCAGGGGTCAAAGAAGAAAAAAAGACAAAGCGATGCAAAAAATGCTGTTAAAATGGACAACGCGAAATCCAAATTATTCCTCCCTGCCGGCTGTTGTAAATGAAGTCATTTCGAGAGCGCTTCACAATGCATTTGGCCCGCTTTGCATGCCGCGTCACTTTCAATTGGAGCTAATTAAAAGCCCAGAGTAGCCCAGCTAAGCCCAGTCAAACTCGTAAAAGCCTAAAAGCAGCATGCGTTTAACTACTTCGGCATGGATTTAAACCGGCACCCGTTTAGTTGGTGCAACTTAATCAATGCTCGCGACTGGTTTTTGCACTTATCAACAACGACTGCTGGCTGCCCTACAAATTGCCAGCTGACAACTTGGAACAGTTAGGTACTCACTTGCCGCCACTTATAGTAATTCGTCATCGCTCGTGCTGACATTTCGTACGTGTTTCCCATTTTAATTGCCGCGCTGCGTGCAATGAGCGGCTTCTGTTGGTGGGTCGTCCGCTACAGCTACGATGTTGACTAGAGTTGGTCGATAATTTTCACCATTGCGTAACTTGCATTGGGCGCAAGTTGCTTTTTCGACTCTATAATACTCCTTAGGATGGAAGGATAGGTTATAGAGATTAAGTTGTTGCGCTTAATGCAAATATTGTAAGAATTCTGTTTCTTTTAATCTACCCATTTATATAATTAAGGCAAATTATAACTTGGACGGAATTAAGATACTCAATATAGTTAAACGAAGTTAATAGTGGCGCAAGTGATGAGTTTTCCAGGTTATGTTTTTACCAGTGGATAGGTTTGAGGTTGAAACAAGTCTCAAGTATGTTTGCTGACAGTGAGCTCAAAACTTTGACTAACTAGTCAAGGAGTACAGGATCTCGATCTCTGTGTCAGCAAGCTATTTCCTTATTAAACTTGTCTGGGTGCCGGTTATAGCAGAAAACTGCGGAAACTATAAAGTCAATGAATTCGCTAGTAACGGCGAACCTAAATCGCTTTAGGATGAGAAAAAGCAGGCGTTCTCCTTTCGTTGTACACTCAGTCGCTGGATCTATGGGCTTCGTGCGAACTCAGCAAGTCGGTCAGCAACCAGCACTTGTATGATTGCGAGAGCCTTCTGGCCCAGAGTAGAACGTTAATGATCCATGAAACTACCAGCTCTTAACAAGGGTCACTTGGCCGAAGTGATAGGTGTCCTAACTGGACATCATTCCATTGGTACTCACTCGGTGAAGCTAAAGTTTGTGAAGGACGCAACTTGTCAAAGTTGTATTGGGGAAGATAATGTGTGAACATCTACATACTTTCTTCTATACTTTCCAGAGCAGCATAGGTTGCCATTCTCTCTAAAACGGCGTAGAATTGGCTAAAGTATATATCAGTCAGCTCAATAATTGTCTGGCTCTTGGCGGTTTGCAGATATACGACGGTCGTTTTGATCTGTACTTAGGAGTTCTAGAAATCAGAACGGACAAGTGTATCCAGAAGTCTACGTAGATTATTCGTGGTATCCCGAATATGAACTTAACTACTTAACCTAAGGAATCGCAGGAGCGCGACCTGAATAAACATTACTGTAGGACAATGTTTCTTAATTCTGGCATACATATAATTTTCAATGGATCAATTCCTTTTTTGGAAGTGGCCTTTTTGACAGTTGTTACTCGATTTATACTCAGTTTGGTTTGCCATTTCGCGAATTGAAATCGAACAACCCGTCAAGCGGCTCGCACATTCGGTGAATGGGTCCAAAACGAGATAATCAGCGAACCCGATTTTCACAACTACGGCCCCAATTTCTGTACAAATAATCGAATATTGGGACTCTCGGTTGGAATTTATACAAGCCAGCCGCAGCGGTCACTTGGTCGAAATAATTTTACTCGCATATGTATAGACCAAAATATGAGTTACTAAGCAAATTATAACTTCAGCAGCTTCGCAGAATTGGTAAAATGCCAGTAAAATCTATTTCTTTTGTACAAAAATAAAGTAAACTTTATTTATCCCCGCAAATTTAAGCTTTACTCTGCCGTTTTGTTGCTCTTGCTGCAATTTTTCGCACGCTTGCAACATGTTGCTGCAGCAATTTGGCCATATCAATGGTATGCTTTTCATTTATAACTGTTGTTGGATAGTTTTTCAAATGTTTTTGCGCAAATTTTCAACCAAAAATTGTATATTTGCGAAAGGTTGCAGCAATAAAATTCCTCTCACACACACACACACACACACACACAAACTGGTGTGTAAAATTTATAGTGAAAATTGCATTGGTGTCCTGGTTGCATGCAACCGCCGTTGCCATGTGAATTATTTTGCTCGTTGTTGTTTCTTCTTCGTAATTTGTTGTTCATGCAGCAAATATTTTTCTTCACTTGCTCCTGCTGTTGTGCTCAAGCGGTGGCTGCTGCTGCTACGGTTTCGTGCAACATTGTACATGTCAAAGTTTTTAATACTATTTTCGCAAATGGAATTTGACACAAACTTTCACCAGCGAACGCATCGTAATTTTTTTCACTGTGTTGCATGGTGTATTTTTTCCATTTTTCTGGCTTCGCGCCTCCGGGATTAAATATTTTTAATTTTTGTGAATTTATTCGTGTGTATGATTTTTATTAATTTCTAAGTGAAATTTATAAATGAAGAGAAATGCCTGATTTAATATTTTTTTATTAAAATTGTTTTTATTTGTAGACATTGGTAATGTAAATGATGTTGGCTTTGTGTTGTAAAGATATTTGTTAAAATCGATATTTGTATTGAAATACTTAAAATGTATTGTTATTAGTATTGCTATATAAAAAATAATCATATTGTATTCAGTAAAAGTAAATTGTGTTTGAAATTATACTTCTTCTTCTTCTTTTGCACTACAACCGATAGTCGGTCTTGAAACTTCGCCAGTTATAATAAGACGGGAATAATGAAATTTTTTTTTTTTTAAATTTTGTTTGCCGAGAGAGGGATTTGTTTTTTAATTGCCTACCGATCACAAAGTAGCACTCATCAAAAATCAGCCGAAATCATCACTGAAATTCATGGAAATGGAATTGAACATCTCCAAAACATCGACTTATCGCATATCGACCGAACGTTTGGGCTTACGAAAGGTGTCCGCACAAATTGACTGAAGACCAAAAATTGCTCAGAATCGAACATTCGAAGGACATCATTGTGATCGATTATTTGACCAAAAATCACATTTTAATCACTAACCACTCCCCGTATTGACCTGATATGGCACCGTGTGACTTCTTCCTTTTCGGAAAAATGCATTTGCCCATGAAAGGAAAACGTTATGCAGACGTAGAAGCCATTCAAAAGGCTTGAACTGGAATACTGGTGGCCACACCGGCCAATGAGCTAAAACACTCGTTCGACATGCTTTTGGACCATTCAAAAAGCTGAATTGAAGCAGAAGAAGACTATTTTGAATAAAATAAATTGATTTTGCCGAAAAAACCATTTATTCTGTTTTTGTTTTTAAAGGCCCTGCTTACTTTGGAACGCACCTTGTATTCTACATACCCCAGTAGTTTTATACTTTGTAATATAATATTTTTTCCACCATTATTGAAACCTCTTTTGGTATCGAACCGCTCGGAGAGGTCCTGCCCGATTTTAATTGAGTTGATGGTTGTGCTCAATTTCACTCTGCTTAGCCGAGTTTCGCAGGGATACCAAATTTAGACATGACGTCGAATAGGCAGCTCCAACCAGTGCTGTCGAAAGCGGATTAAAATCTATAAACAGCTGATGGGTCTGGATGGCCTTTTCAAGTGCTTTCTCTAGGATTTTATGTATTATGAAAATCTGGTCTATGTTGGACTTGCCAGGTCTAAAGCCGCGCTGATATGGCCCAATCAGTTTATTACAGTGGAATTAAGTATTTCGCACAATATTGTCCAAAGAACCGTATACGCGGTATTAAGAAGACTGAATCCGCGATAGCTAGCAAAGACTGCGATTATTTTTCTTGTGTATAGAGCAGATAATACTCATAATTCAATTATTGAGCATGAATTCGTTCAACTAAATTATGCTTATCAGTGGACACATGCGCCTTTCTTGCACCTCGTCACCGGCTCTAATCAGCTCAGCCGGTAATCCATCGACCACTGGGGCTTAGATCTGTTTTCACCTTGTCTTGGCCTAGTGATGGTCGATAATGTTCTTCTTCGTCCGTCGCAGCACTGCTTCCGCCATTTAGCTGGTTCGAGGAATGTTCCCTCCACATTTTGAGTGTACCTTGTGTGTCTGTACTCAGGTTTCCTTTCCTGTCTTACAGATATTGATTCCGGACTTGGGGCCATTTATTATCTAACTTAACTTCTGATTAATCCTTCCCTATCTAGTTTGATTGCACCTTTTCGAAGTCCATCTTTCGATTTGCTGTCTGACGTACGCCTTTCCTGCACTGAGGCGGTTGCGTGCCTTGGCTGCAACAAGATAGTCGATGTTAGTACTTCGAATAGACCGTCTTCTTTGCTCATCTTGACATTGAAGTCCGAGAACGATCTTAACATCGTGGTGAGGACATTTCTTACAAGCTTCTTGCAAGCATTCAAAAATATATTTCTTTGGTATCGTAGTACATTTTTTCTGTCGGGTCACATTTTAAGCTGAAGTGATGAAATTTAGCCTTGATGCGGATTGTGGCTAACCTTTTACACAAAGAGGTGAATGTGGAGATAAAGTGGCGAAGCCTCCAATCAACCATAATTCCTACACCGAATTTGTGAATTTTCTCAAGGCAGCCGCTGTAGCCCTCATATGCTGCTTATTTCGTGTACCTATGTCCCGTCCATGGCATTTCTGTAAATCATGTTCCTTTGTGAAAGTAGTCTAACGGAATCAAGGCGAATTGGGGATGGTATGCAGCAAGCGATTATATTAATATTGAGACAATAAGCTGAAGCTGATAGAACAAAAATTAATTTAGCAAAGCTCGAACCACTCTGAAGATAGTCAGATCTACTTAAACAAAATGATCCTTGTTTACAAAAGAGAAGAACAAATATCGGTAGATAAATAGTATGTATAATTTGCCTTAGCTCCAACTCGAATCAGCAAAATAATCTTTACACATAAATTGAGAAAATTCGCTAAACATATTTTTACTCCCAACCAAAATCGTAGCTCTCTTAGCGTATTTACAGATCTCTCTTATTCTGTTTCTCTCTATATTCGCCATAATGTCACCTAAATCAACAACACTTTACAGTTGACTCGTCAATAAATCAGACAGTGCAAAGCGCATCATTTTACCAGCTTATGTAACCACGAAATCCGGCACGCTAACCACATTTAGCACAGTCACAGACAACCAGTCGCAGCCATTAACGTGGCTCACATCATGCAGTTAAATTTATGTGGTATAATATGTACATATAAACATATAGAGACTTGTAAAGTTGCTAATGAACACGGCAGCTTCACACAAGCTCTCGTTATGTAGGCAAGCGGCAGGTCAACCTGAAGATGTTGTGGCTGACAGCGTTGATTGCGCAAGCGCAACAGACAGACAAGCAAAACAACACAGCCATTCACCTATTTCAAGCCGCAGTACATTCACTCCACAAATGTGACGTCATCAACGGCCATGGAGGGCGCGCTTCTTCGCTTCTTAACGGTTGGTTGTGTGTGTATGTGAATGCTTGCCACATAACTGAGCAAACAATTTTGTTTTTATTTACATGGCATGGCGCCTTAGTGTTGTGGCAGCTACTAGGGCTTGGCGGCGGCGGCAGCAACAGCTGTTCGGTGTTGTGATTGCATTGACGCCGTTGGCAGTTGGCTTTTGTTTGCTGACTATACATTGCCACAACGAAAATAAGATCTTGTTTATAGTTGTTGCTTCTTCAAGTATTTACAACAATATCTCTTCGAGTAAGCGCATCACTTTTAGATGCCTTGTTTCTTCTGCGCTTGCTGTTGTCTCCACTCATTCGCTTGGCTGTCAGACTGCCTTCAACAATTACGGCATCATCGGCTACTGTTATGCTGCGCTGTACGCGCTGCGCGAGTTTTCAAAAACTCCCTCACACTTCACGTGCCCGGTGCCTGGTGCCTGTGGTTAGTGGCCTTCCCTGTCAGCGCTAGTTTTGGCACAGCATATTCGGCGTTGCTTTCGTCTCGGTTTTGTTTTTGTTTAAATTTTTGGCTTTTCTAATTTTCGTCGCGAAGATACTACAGTTTGCATAAGCCATCGCCGAAGGCGTTCGATAGCGGCAACAACATTAGGTGTGGTGGGTTGAGGCTGTTGTTGGGCCGGCACCTCCTCGATTCATCTCCTAAGCTTTTTCGATTCGCCTCGGGCAATCGATGGCAAGCGTGCAAATAGCTGACAGTTATTTTGTTGCAACAGTGGCGTGCAAGTTACATACCAATTTGTTGGAATACTTTGTTGTGACTGGGATAGTTGCCAAGCGTATCACAGTGTTGTCAAATTTGCGGAAGACATGGAACTGCTGTTATCGACACTTTGGAATTTTTATTTATTGTTGAGGAAGAGATCAGACTGTGTATTTATGTCTTACCAAAGGCCACGACATTGAACGCAGTGGACGCCCAAAAAGCGTTGTTACTGGAGAAGATATCAAAAAGGTCCACAAAGTAATCTTGGATGCCCGTAAAGTGAAGATGTGACAGATAACTGTTTCAGAGATGTCAACTGAATGTGACAATGGATGAAAGATGGCTCCACTACTTCGTTCCAAAGTTCAATCGACAATCATACGAGTGGACGGCATATGATGAACCCGCTTCAAAGCGTGGAAAAACGCAACAGTCGCTTGGCTGTCACCTTACCTTAGAAAAATAAAGATCATCAACAAAGGCTACTACACAGCGTTATTGGGCTGTTTGAAGGACTAAATCGCAGAAAAATTACCACATTTCAAAAAAAAATAAAGGAAGCTATTGAACAATGTCACAAGTCAATGACCCGAAACGAACACTCACTAGGATGTAATTTTTATACATAGAATGAAGAGGTGATCGCCAAGAATGAGGCCTATTTCGGCTATCCCTCCGACCTTTCTCTCTTGCTCCCATCACGGAACTTAATACTCTCCCCCACTAAATACACAGCGACATTATTCAACTGGACGAAGGGGTACAGACGTGATTTTAATTAATATTGCAGTCGATGGTCACCTGGATGCAGTGAAACGCAGACAAGGAGGCTTCAAACTTGTCAGAGCATAATGAACTCCTCTCCAAGCAGTTTCTGCTGGGTTGCTCTCGCAGAAATCATCCCTGCAGTCACCTGCTTCGAGCCCAACCTCCTGCTAGTAGCATGAAGAGGTCATTCCTCAACTACGTCGACGACATCGAACAATGCGTCGACCAGACTTCGGATGCAACTAACTTCCAACGAGTACTGGCCGCCATTCGCAGTGGAGCTATTAACACCTTCACCGACTCCCTCTCAGTGAACGGTGTACTGGGAGTCAAACCAGCACCCATTGCAAAAAATTGTTGCCTACAACTAGGCGCATTGTGTGCTTATCTAAGATGCAAACCCCAGTCAATTTTGAGTTGTCAGAGTGTTTCTGATACATTAACTAATATTTTTCTTACAGAAATAGAAAATGTTGCCTACATTTAGGCGAAAAATACACTTATCCAGGATGCAAACCTCAGTACATTTTCAGTTGTCAGGCTGTTCAGGAGACGTTAACTATTATTAACCACACATAAGTAAGATGGGAAGTGATTCTATTAAAAAACAACATTTAGTTGTAAAAAATTATTTTCTCACAGAAAATGTTATACTTCCATATTTACAGCCTCTTAAGGCCAGATAAGCTGATATGAAAAATATTGTATATAATTTTACTTTTAATTTTTAATTATTTTCACTCTGAATAATTAATTTTACTTGCATTAACTTTAAACTAGTTGCATTTTAAATGTCCTTTAGCTCAAGTACATGAATTATTTTTAATGTCATTGGACTTACGCTGGGGACCAAACATAAATCTTACACAAACATTAAGTTGCTGGCTTTTAACTCAACTCAGCTTTCTAATACTGCCAACCGTCTCTGGTGTACTTGCAACCGCACTCTGCATCAGCCACATATTACTTCAAATGCCAGAAAATAGACAAAACCGCACACAAACTGCAAGAAGATATCAATTGCCATGCTCCCATTTCAATGACGGCATACAAACTATGTGCTTCACCGTTATTGCTGCGTAGCAACCATTGCAAGTACACGCCTTTTGTTCTTCCAAACCAGCTATCTATCTTCCTACCTAACTTCTACGCACTTCTTGCCACCTTCCATTACATTTTCTTCCGCACGCAGAGAGTGCAATGCAATGGGCGTAGAGATTTCTAATTAATAATGCCACCTGCCATGCATGAGTGGGATACGTCGTATGTGCGTCAAGGCGCTGCATTAACGTGCGCTATTAAGTTGCATGCCACATCAGAAATGCAAGCAACCAATGTCTAGCGCTTGGGAGCGACAATGACACAAATGCTGGCAGACGGATTCGGGAGTATCTAATGCACGTGACAAGTGTTTTAGGAAAGTTAGGTTCAAGATACCTGTCATTAGCGGTAGCCGCTCGTAACTCAAACCTGATCACAGATGTCCAACAGTTGATAGTTTTCCGTGTGAAGTTTACAACACCGTCTTTTTAGAAACTAATACCAAAAACACACACTTTTCGGCCAAAGCTCCGCTGTGCCTTGTGTTCAATGCTTGTAATCAAGGGGTATGCGGATTTATGTTATTTATGTTGTTATTTAAATTAAATACGACGACATTGACCGAGTTTAGCGAACTAAGATAGAGTGGGCAGGTCATGTCTTCCGAATGGATGAAAACACTCCAACTCTGAGAGTAATCGACGCAGTACGTGCCGGGGGTTAGCACAGGAACAGGAAGACCTCCACTCCGTTGGAAAGACCAAGTGGAGAAGGATCTGGCTACACTTGGAATCTCCAATTGGCGCCAAACAGCGAAAAATAAGAAAGACCGGCCTAAACTGGGCTATAACCGCTTAAGCGGTGTCTACGCCAATAAAGAAGAAGAATTTGTATTAAATTTATACCAAAATTACTTTAAGTAAAGGTTGAAAATTTTCGTGAATTTCTTGTTATTCAACTGATTAAACATTTATGATCCAATTTGCACCTTTCTGACACTGAAAGCGGGAATAAATTGTTTATATGTACCTTAATATTATTGTAATTTCAGATGTGATGCCCCGCAGTTGAAGATTGAGCTACATAACCACCTCAAGAACCGCGTTTCAGGTGGGAATAAGACAAATATGGCATACATATAACTTGAGAGATTAACATTCGAAAAAATTCTTACAAAGCATAATTGCTCATAAATCTCAACTTCAATCGCTTTTAGAACGCAAGACAAGTACCACAAAAATGAAACTTCGACAAGTTTGAGCAAAATATCATTATTATAGCAGGTCACTTGAAAAGTCCACGGTTTACTATACTAAAATAAATTTCTTTGACAAAATTCGTTCTTTTTATTCAACATAGTTCTCTTCAAGGGTAAATCACTGATCTTAGTGAACTTCCAAGTTTCGATACCATTTCTGTAGTGTGATTCTTTGCTTCAAAATATCCCAGCGAACTTTATTTTGAAATCTGAGAAAAGGAAATTGTTGCTGGGAGCCATGGAGGAGTTGTTGAATGCGGCAGCGATTCGAAGGACAACTCAAGGATTTTTACCATCGTTTTCATTGACTTGTGATACGGTGCATTATCTTGGAGAAACAGCACTTTCTTTTTCTTTAAATGTGCCCGATTTTCGACGATTTCGCCTTCGAACTGGAGTTGGAATAAATGTTAGATTCATGATGAAATGGCAAACTTTCCAAGTCTTTCACTTAACAGTTAAAAATAATAATAATGCCACTAAGTTCCTTAAAATTTTATGGAATGTGACGACGGATAACATTAGTATATATATACATATGTACATTTATGCCTTTCGTATCATCAGTGCTGCCGGCAAAACAACGGTATGTATAATATTACACGAAGATCCCTAAAAACCATTCCATTTCCATTTTTCTCATTGAGAGGTTCACAATCCACTTTTTTCTGCGTAACAAAATTGCTGCGAGTTTCTTGGTAATCCTCCATTCAATCTCCAGCATGACCCTAATTAAATTGTCAGCGTTTTATGAGTCAACCAGGTCTTCTACAGCGGTGCGATCTCGTTGCCATCAAACAATTCTAAGAATGTGTGCTTGCGTCGTTGTATAGGCTTGACGGCTCTTCGAGTTTTCTTGTCCTGTGGGGGTACTTTTTGAAGTATTCATGACCGGATGTACTTGTATTATGGCTTTAGATCTTTTATTAGTCTGCCCATTCATCTGCCGCGACTCTCATTCTCCAATCTTCGTTGCTATGTTGTTATTGTATCTTTCTTTATTTATTCTATTGGGCTCTTGTTACTTTCGGATGGTTTCTTTAGCTCCCATACTACAACTAATATTGCATCGCCTAACACTGTTCGGTAAGCTGATGCAACTTTGAGGTCTGCGATGCGATGCACTTTGGCCACTACCTTACGCCGGTTTTCCTTTTTTTCCTTTGATTGTCGGCGACCTTATTAGCTTCCACTTTTCTTGGCCGGGACCTCCTATGTTGGCCATTAGTCGGCTGAGTTGGGAGGTGATTTTCGCCAGAAAGTTAGTCCTGGGTTCCTGCATGGGTAAGACCAGTCTTACGCCTAGGTATGTCCAGTCTTATGCCTAGGTAGACAGCATTATCATATTATATAATTGAATTACAGATACTGTTTCGACTTTCTGTTCAGCTGTAGCAGTAAGATCTCACAACAACCAGGTTTACTTCTGAAGAAGGTCATTCTTTGTATGGCTTGAATATATGGTATATGAAAGGACTTCGAATTATATAACACCCTTAACCAAGTTTTTTCAATTGATTGTTGTATAGTATTATTATACTATTATATTTCAAACACTATCGTTAATTTCGACTTAGGTTAGGTGCCTCAATCTCGACTAAACTGTTCTCATAATTACCGCCTTTCTCGGCTATCTATAAGTTTATTAAAAAAAAAAAAAATAAAAATCGCCAGCAAACTCAGTGCCTGGATTCCCCCTTTGCGCAAGGACCTCGACGAATTACTATGTACAGTTATCGCGGATAGTCTATGCGACACTACACGACAAATTTTAGACCGAAAGCTGAATTTCCACAAAAAAAAAGCCAAAGAAACAAAAAAAAAAAAAATATGTTCTGTGCAAAACTTACCCTCCCTACTATAGGGTGATTTTTTAAGAGCTTGATAACTTTTTTAAAAAAAAAAACGCATAAAATTTGCAAAATCTCATCGGTTCTTTATTTGAAACGTTAGATTGGTTCATGACATTTACTTTTTGAAGATAATTTCATTTAAATGTTGACCGCGGCTGCGTCTTAGGTGGTCCATTCGGAAAGTCCAATTTTGGGCAACTTTTTCGAGCATTTCGGCCGGAATAGCCCGAATTTCTTCGGAAATGTTGTCTTCCAAAGCTGGAATAGTTGCTGGCTTATTTCTGTAGACTTTAGACTTGACGTAGCCCCACAAAAAATAGTCTAAAGGCGTTAAATCGCATGATCTTGGTGGCCAACTTACGGGTCCATTTCTTGAGATGAATTGTTGTCCGAAGTTTTCCCTCAAAATGGCCATAGAATCGCGAGCTGTGTGGCATGTAGCGCCATCTTGTTGAAACCACATGTCAACCAAGTTCAGTTCTTCCATTTTTGGCAACAAAAAGTTTGTTAGCATCGAACGATAGCGATCGCCATTCACCGTAACGTTGCGTCCAACAGCATCTTTGAAAAAATACGGTCCAATGATTCCACCAGCGTACAAACCACACCAAACAGTGCATTTTTCGGGATGCATGGGCAGTTCTTGAACGGCTTCTGGTTGCTCTTCACCCCAAATGCGGCAATTTTGCTTATTTACGTAGCCATTCAACCAGAAATGAGCCTCATCGCTCATCGGACACGGACGCGAAACACATTTCGAACCGAACACTGATTTTGGTAATAAAATTCAATGATTTGCAAGCGTTGCTCGTTAGTAAGTCTATTCATGATGAAATGTCAAAGCATACTGAGCATCTTTCTCTTTGACACCATGTCTGACATCCCACGTGATCTGTCAAATACTACTGCATGAAAATCCTAACCTCAAAAAAATCACCCGTTATTTATAGTAGAATTTACTATTATTGCACTCGGAAAAGTTGTGACGTAGAAAACTAAACTTAAGCGAAACTATTGAACTTTTTCACTTAGCAAAGTAAACTTATGTAGTTTCTCTATTTGATGTGTAAATAATTAAGAAGTAATGAGAAAATATATTATACATGCGGGGTATAAAATGAAGTGCAACAACGCCATGAGCCACGCAGTAATGTCAGAAAAGTAGCGAATATAACTCGCGTTGAAAAAATTTACGAAATTCTAAAGTAGAACTATATATTATCTTTACTACTTTGTGTTACGTCGACACAAGTATGGCCTACTGGGCGATAGCAACGCGCAAAGGTCAATCGCCGCCGATGAAGATCACGCCCGTGTTGAACCCCAATCAGCGTGAATTTCTCGAGGATGAGCTACTCTATCGCGAAAAGTTGGAAATACTTGCCGAAAACAATACGATCAGCACCGATCTGTTTGTACGCAAGTTCGAGGATATCGACGACCCCGTATTGCTGGACAAACACGATTCCTTCTATCACACTACCAAAAGCCTGCTGGTGCTATTTCAGATAATGGGCGTTATGCCAATACATCGCAATCCGCAGAAGCCAGGTATGCCACGCACCGGCTACTCATGGACATCGAAGCAGGTCTTTTGGGCTGTGTGTGTATTCTCGATGCAGACCACGATTGTGGTGATGGTGTTGCGTGAGCGCGTGAATACGTTTTTGAACGATTCTGATCGGCGTTTCGATGAGGCGATCTACAATGTGATTTTCATAAGTTTGTTATTCACGAATTTCCTTTTGCCAGTGGCGAGTTGGCGACATGGTCCGCAAGTGGCGATCTTCAAAAATATGTGGACGAATTATCAATTGAAATTCTTGAAAGTGACCGGCTCGCCGATTGTTTTTCCCAATCTGTATCCGCTGACGTGGAGTTTGTGCTTTTTCTCGTGGGGTGTGAGTATTGCGATCAATTTGTCACAATACTATCTGCAGCCGGATTTCAAATTGTGGTACACATTCGCCTACTATCCGATTATAGCGATGTTGAACGGTTTCTGCAGCTTGTGGTGAGTTCTGCAGCCAAATCGTGAAACATCTGTGAGATTTTCGTTTGTATTCTCTTTTTGTAGGTACATCAACTGCACAGCCTTTGGAACCGCTAGTCGCGCTCTCTCCGCCTCACTGGAACTAACACTGATGAGTGATAGGCCTGCGAAGAAGCTCACCGAATACCGACATCTTTGGGTGGATTTGAGTCACATGATGCAGCAATTAGGTAGATGAGACGAAGTTATAAAATTTTATTTGGGTTTTATGACCCAGGATTCAGAAAATTAGGGTTTGCTCTGAAAACCAGTCAATATCTCTGGATTTCATAGATTCTCCAACTGGCGACGTGCAATAAGATGCGTATTCTATACGGAGAAATGTATTGAAAAAACTCTTCAAGTCAGTGGTATCTACAAAACAAGAACAAGCTACCCCAACAAAGTTTCTACTATGTGGAGCAGAGTCCGATTTTTTAACAAACCAAAAACTTTCACAACAATACTGTTTCAACTGTATTGAATACTGAAGTAAAGAACAGACCTTATGTTACGCTATCCAAGCCTTCGTTGAATTCAAGCCAGTAGTGGTTGATATGATTAGTTCTAGACTCTCTGATTAATATTCCTCTCAGACCCTCAGTACTATTTGGTATACGAGGCTTGTCTCCCCCTGTTTCATACTTTTTGTCTCACGTGCCCATCCATTATCTTTCCCAGGTCGCGCCTACTCCAATATGTATGGCATGTACTGTCTGGTGGTTTTCTTCACAACCATCATTGCTACTTACGGTTCACTGAGTGAGATTATGGATCACGGCGCCACTTATAAAGAGGTGGGTCTCTTCGTTATTGTTTTCTATTGCATGAGCCTGCTCTATATCATCTGCAATGAGGCACATTATGCCACGCAGAGTGTCGGTTTGGACTTTCAGACGAAGCTCTTGAATGTCGACCTCACCGCGGTGGATAGCGCTACACAAAAAGAGGTGGAAATGTTTCTCATGGCTATAACGAAGAATCCGCCGATTATGAATTTAGACGGCTACGCTAATATTAACAGAGAGCTAATTACTTCAGTATATCGGATTCGTATTTCTTTTAAGCAAGACATAATTGTGTAATATAATTTTTTTTTCAGAATATTTCTTTCATGGCTACGTACTTGGTGGTGTTGTTGCAATTCAAGATTACCGAACAGCGGAATTACGCAATGAAGCAGAGCAGAGCAGAGCTGTTAGCATAGACATTAATGACTAATGTAATTTCTTGTTTTTGATGGTGGAAAAATATAAAATTTTATGCTAGACCGAGATCTAAATTAGGATGCGTCAGAACTACGAGCTTCATGACTTTCGGACATTTTACATATTTTTCGTTTCTTGCCGAAGAGTTTTGTAAGTCCGAAGTTTTTACTTCTAGTAAATTCTAATCCATTAATTCTATAGTAAATTCTATATCCGTTATTTTTTCATTTTCCCGATTATCTGGAAGGAAGTGTACTTTTAACTAGCCTTATTAGGACCCATCTTTTTTCAAATAGAGCCCAGGTCTTACAAAGTTCAGTACAATTCTGCATATTTCGTTTTCACGTTTGGACGATCTTGAAATTCCGAAAGCTTCACTCGGCTCTATTATTTTTCCATGTTCCCAAAATGCGGATAGATGGGCACTTTGAACCGGTCTTAGCTGGTCTGCCTTGTTTCAAACAGAGCACAGGTCCTCCAGAGGTTTTCCGTCCAACTAACTTATTGCTCTTTTCTATAATTTTTATATATTTAAATTGTACTTTTACACCGACATACCTTCAACTAGTCATCTCCCATACAGTCGTAGTCTATTTCTCGATTTGTTGACGGCTCCGGTTAATTGTATCAAGGATATTGAAAACTTGATCAAAGGGTTTGGCTCGGAAAACTCACGTCAAATACTGTTTATGTTAGATAGAATCACATCTTGATTTCCTGTCAACAAAAAATTAAGTAGCGGAAGTCTCGAAAATCGAATTCTGTGGGCATCACCGAATTCATTCCATTAGTTTATTGTAGACGAACTTCCTCCTTCTATATTTTAAAGTCCGATAACTCATAAAGCTTATTTTAACTAGATTTGAGTTTCATGAAGTTTTTGCTAAAAAAAAATCAAAAAGCCTCTGACTTTCCAAGCCGAAATTCAAATGAAAATTTATCTGTTCTCTGACACATCATTTGCAAATTATCACTTCCCCCCAGGAGTTACTGAAACAGTTTGTGAACGAAGTGCTCTCTATAAATAATGTGGCAGGCAGGCAATTATTACAATGAAATTTGAGGCAATTCCTCGAATGTCTAATCAATTAAAAACTTATCAATTAATGTTGTTCGGAGAAAGGCAAATACCTCAACTTAACAACATATGCATACATACAAGCGAAAGACAGACTCTAGTCTGAACACATTCGGAAACATGGTAACCAAAATACGCAAAACACAAGGCGGAGAAATGCTGCTACAGCTAAGTGGTACAGTGATACCAACAGACTCGCACGAAAATATGAAGAAATGCCTCGGTGACCAAGCAAACGTTAAACTGCTGACCCAGGAGATCCTACTTGAGTGTAAAGACTTGGATGAAGTCACCAGTAAGGAAGAGGTTCTCTATGCTCTGCAAAGAGAGTTGGGAGACAAGGAGTTGACGATCTCAGCAATTAAGGGCATAAGAAAGGCTTACGGAGACACTCAAACTGCACTCATAAAACTCCCGGTTGAGGCAGCTAGACAGCTTCTACAAAGTAGAAAGCTGAAAGTCGGGTGGGTAATCTGCCGTATTCGGGAACATAGGCAGCCGCAGCGATGCTTCAGGTGTCTTGACTATGGTCACACAGCGAAAAGGTGCACAAACGAAGATAGGTCTAGGATCTGCAGAAGATGTGGCGAAGGTGAACATCAAGCCAAGGACTGCACTAATAAGCCGAAATGCTTACTCTGCCTGAAGGCAGGATCCAAAGAAACTGAGCATTTCACTGGAAGCGTCAGGTGCCCGGTATATAAGAAGGCTGCACAAAAGGTCGTATGAGATTATTACAACTCAACCTTAACCATTGTAAAGCGGCACAGGACCTGCTAAAACAGACGATCGCTGAAAAGCAGATCGACTTGGCATTACTCAGCGAACCATACAAAACCGGGCGGAGTGTAAACTGGTTAAGTGACACAAAAAATAAGGCTGCTGTATGGAAATGTAACCCAAGCTTCCCTCAATTGGAGTCTACATGCTCTTTCAACGGCTTTGTTCGAGCTAAAGTTAGCGATACACATATTTATAGTTGCTATTTACCCCCCAGCATCAATGATGAGGAATTTAAGAACATTATCGACAACATTGTGACCGATGCCCGAGGTAGAACTAAATTGGTAATAGCTGGCGATTTTAATGCCTGGGCTACTGAATGGGGATGCAAAAGAACTAATAGTAGGGGCAAAGCCTTACTAGAAGCTTTTGCTTCCCTTGATCTTGAGCTACTCAACACAAGTAACCAATGCACGTTCAACAAAGGCGGCCGACAATCAGTGATAGACCTTACTTTCGTAAGCTCAAGCCTAGTTCGTAGATCGCAATGGCAAATTAGCGACCAGTACACTTTTAGCGATCACTATGCCATTATATTTGAAGTAAATGCTCCGCAAACTCGGCTCCACGTACAGACCCTAACAAGAAGTTCATGGCGACCCAAAACATTCGACCCAGACCTCTTCGAAGAAGCCTTTGGACAGACTACTCTGCCTGACAACTTGCGGTCGGTTAACCAGGCGACTTCATTGATTATGAGCCGCATTAAGAGTGCATGCGACATATCAATGTCGAAGCTTCCACGGCGCAATCATCATCCCCCCGTTTACTGGTGGAACGACTCAATTGCTAAACTGCGAAAAGAATGTCAAAAAATAAGACGCCTATACCAAAGGTCTCGTGGTACCTACGAATACAACTCTCTACAAGCAAGTTTCAAGGCCAAGAGAAAGCTCCTGAAACAGGCTATCAAAAAAAGTAAACATGAATGTTTTCTCAAGCTCTGTGACGATGCTGATAACAATGCCTGGGGGCTCGCATACAAGACAGTAATGGGAAAACTACGCATTCGAGATCAAATGCCAACTTCCTCTACAACCCTTGACAGAATTGTCTCAGTGCTTTTCCCGACCCGTCCCCAACTACCTCGAGAGATCGCGATGTTGCAACAAATAGAGTTGGTACCAGAAGTAACGAACGAAGAGGTTATAGAGGCATGCGACCGGCTCGACCCACGTAAAGCCTCAGGACCTGATGGTATCCCAAATATAGCGCTTAAAACAGCGATCGTTAGGAACATAGACCCATTTAGAGCACTTTATAATTTGTGCATGCAGGATGGTTGTTTCCCAACAATTTGGAAAAGGCAAAACCTAATATTGCTGCCAAAACCTAACAAATCGCTGACAGACCCGTCCCACTACCGACCACTCTGCATGTTGGACTCTGCGGGGCAAATTCTTGAGCGGATCATTTATCAACGCTTAAGTGAGGCCATTGACAACGCCGGCGGTTTATCCCCAAACCAGTTTGGTTTTAGGAAGGCAAGATCAACAATCACAGCGGTGACCCTAGTGAAGACACTGGCGGAAAATGCCATTAGAGGGAAAAGATGGAAAGGTGGTACCATCAAATACTGCATGGTTGCAACCCTCGACGTCAAAAATGCGTTCAATACGGCATCATGGCCAAGTATACTAAGTGCGTTAAAAAACTTCTCTGTGCCGGCATATCTCTACAACCTGATAGTCAACTACTTCAACGACAGGACCCTATGCTATAATACAAACCAGGGCTACAAAAAATACAAAATCTCAGGGGGAGTGCCACAGGGATCCGTACTCGGGCCCCTCCTCTGGAATATAATGTATGACGGGGTATTGCGACTCAAAGTACCGGAAAACGTTCATATCATTGGGTTTGCAGACGACATTGCCGTGGTGGTAATAGCTAAACATATAGAGGATATAGTTTCGATAACCAACACGACAATTTCTCAAATTAGCGACTGGCTCGAAACTAATGGACTATCTCTGGCAGAGAGCAAAACAGAAGCCGTACTTATTGCAGAAAGGTTCGAGAAGTTGCTACATTCTGCGCTAAAGGTGTAAGCATAACCACTCAGCCTGCTATAAAATATTTGGGTATCGTCTTGACGCAAGGTTATCGTTTAAAGAACACGTAGCTTATGCAAGCGAAAAAGCCACGAAAATATGCAGAGCTCTAACCCGGCTAATGCTCAATACCCGAGGACCCAAGCAAAATAGGAGACGACTACTGGCCGGAGTATTAAAGTCAGTTGCTCTATATGGCGCCCAAATATGGGAGAAAGCTCTTGAAGTCAAATCATATCGTCGCGGCCTATTTTCCACGTACACCATATGCGCATTAAGAGTATGCTCCGCGTTTCGTACGGTATCCGAAGACGCTGCCCTAGTGATCGCGGGCTTACACCCGCTAGACCTCTTAGCCAAAGAGCACACATTCCGCTCGAATGAGGGACTAACGCCCAGAACCCAAAAAGAGAAAGCCAGAGCAGATACGGTGAAGCGCTGGCAAAAACGATGGGAAGACAGCCGAAATGGCCGCTGGACATTCCGCCTAATCCCTAAAATAGAACTATGGCTTAATAGATCGCACGGAGAAGTAGATTTTTACCTCACTCAAGTTCTCACTGGACACGGCTGTTTTAAATCATATTTGAAGCGATTCAAACATGAGGACAACGATGTATGCGATTATTGCGGAGGCGAGAGCATCGAGAATGTGGAGCACACAATGTTCCAATGTGCGAAATACTATGAAGAAAGGCAATTTTTGAGAAACGCATTCGGGAAAGACCCAACCCCAGAAAATCTAGTGTCTCAAATGGTAGAATCACTAGATAAGTGGAAAGCCGTGTCCGAAGTGGCAGCAAAAATCATGAAACGCCAAAGAGCTGGAGAACAACAACGTAGAAGATTACTACAAATTCCAACGAACAACTAAGACGCGACAGACAAACCATGACTGGAGCAGACATGGAGGTTTTGGTGACAATCACTGTACTAGGGGGGTATAAGACAAACCGAGGTGGGGCCAAGTAAATGCAGCTTGCTACTGAATGCATTAGGACCATCACGTACGTATGAGTAACACTCAACCTTCCTCCCGACGTAATACTTGACGGTGGTACCGGGGAGTTCGGTACAAGACAGTAGGAGGTTTAGTTCGGATTAAAGTTCCACACTGACTTGGGTTCAGGCTTTCGATGCTTCCTCCTCGTAAAAAAAAAAAAAAAAAAAAAAAAAAAAAAAAAAGCGAAAAGGTTCATGCTCATCCACAATCCTATGTGTGAGTGAATACCTCAGTATGAAGAGATAAGCGAATCAATATCCTGTAGGGCATTTGTAATGGCTTTCGAAGCAATAAAATGTGAATTAGTACGATAAAGGAGTAAGTAGGATAAGCTGCAGACCAGCATGCTCTAGTTTGGGACATAACATTTGAAATTTGATGGCTTATGAAGCACATACTACATACTATATGAATATATGTATAAAGATATTTCCTACAAATATTATTATATTTTCTTTATATCAGAAAAAAATTTTAACTTCATAAATTAATGATGAACTTTGTTCATTCTCAACTACTACTCTAGAGAGAATTTGCAAATAATTTTATATATACATATTGGAGTGTGTTAAAACTGATTATTAGCAATACCAGCTCTCTTCAGTATAAGAGGTGAAATGATTTTTAGCTATTTTGGGGGGTGTGAGAAGCGGCTGAGGTTGTGGGTATGGCAACTGAGTTCGTACAACAATAACGCCATATTTGCTAGTAAAAATTAATAATATACATATGTATGTATGTTAGGGTGATTCATAAAAAATTTTTTTTTCGATTGGTACTCGGAAAAATAGGTTCCTAGACACCTCAAAGAGAGCCTCTCCAAATACCCATGAGTTTCATCATTGGGTTGGGCTTATGAAAAAATCATAGGAGACCTTTTTTTAGGGCATTCAATTTCCTACAAAATCTAAGGAACAAGATATTTTTTCAAGAAGTTGGAAGCGAGATATAAATTTTTCTATCTAATAATAAGAAAAAATAGAAAACTGTATGTAGGAAGACCTTCCCGTTACAATTAAAAACTCATATTTAGAGAGGGTTTCTTAGAGGTGTCTAGGATCTTATTTTCTGAGTACCAATCGCAAAAAAATTTTTTTTGAATCACCCTAATGCATATGTGAGTTCACTGTGGTCTATTGATGATAGAAGAGTTTTTCTTCGTTGAACTAGCCTTCACATGCCATGACATTTCCGCTTGGAGAAGGCCAAAATGAAGCAAGTCATATGTCTGCTTACAAATACAGTTAGAATACTTTCCATACAATTTCCTATGAATAAACTTATATTAAATGGTTAAAGACCATGCCTCACCAATAATTTTAAGATGTATTGTTTGCAAATTTCAGGAGCGCTGACAACTTCGCTTGAATCAGACTTCCTTGTCTATCGCGCATTTAAAAAGATCAGTCATTGTTTTAACGACTAGATTTAAATAATTGCGAATTCTAAATATGGAATCGCTCAGTTTAAGATCTTCGATTGTTAGTTAGTATTCAAAAGCCAAGTGGAATAGCAAGCTGATAAGGAAAGAGGCCCTAGCTCCGGTCGATCGGGTCCCTGCTTCACTTTCATCGTGTATTCTACTACTGCATAGCTAGGCTTCGCGGTAGCTTGGTCACCATCGGTTTTTGTGCTGCCGTAAGATATTTCTGGTCCGAAGTCGATTGCATGAGACCCACTGAACTCCTTAACCTCAGTTAGGTTAGTCTCTCGCTAAGTGGGGGTTCTAATAATTCATTGCTCTGGCGACGTCTATGTTGTAAGGTTTAGAATATTACCGGATGTCGTCTCTAAAGTCTGCTTGGAAGAAGACTAGGAAATATCTAAACACTTCTCTCTTTATTACTCCGCCTTTGCAACATAAAGGCTTAAACACTTGGGAACTTCAGATATCCTACTGAGCCGCTGGCCTCTAGACACTTTGTAGAGATGTTCTTTTTGTATGGCTTTCCAAAAGGCTACATACCGCAGTCCAAGTTCGACTAAGTTTAGACCTAAAGAAAAAAAAATTAGACCCATAGTTCTATTTTCTGAAAAAAAAAAATCTATTACCAACAACCAGTCTCGAAGTCTCGTCGAAATTCTTTACATAAGCACTCTGCGACACTAGCTACACCTGAATCCTTGGCTTTCTCGAAAGCAAATTAGTATTTAGACGTCATTCGCTCACTTGAGTACCAGGTAAATAAATAACTGCATATCAATATACGTATGCTTACAAGTATACATATGTACTAATTCTAGAATGCACCATTATTCGAGTACAACTGCTCCTTTGCACTCGTATTTGCCATTGACAAATGACGTAACCAATCCTCGTGTCATTGACTTTGTTTGATTTCATTCAATAGTTTGCGGCCCCATGTGTCAATATACACAGGTTGACATATGTGCCCATGTGTTTACATTTAAATAGTTGTTGTAGTTCAATGACGTTTAATCGTTTGAAAATTGATTTGAAATCGTTTGCAAAGTGGACGTTAGCGTTTCAAAGGAGCTTGTGTTTATCCAAGTCTGTTCATTTTTCAAGCTCGTAAAATTAATAGCTTCTAAATTTGTTGCCCGGGTGTAATTGAAGAAGGCAAGCGGCTTAAGCGTATATGTAATAAATCTTTTATATTATTAAACATATGAATAAATTGGAGAGGTTTTTCACATCTATGCATCCAACAGACATAGGAGTATTTACATGAAAAATCCGGTCATAAGTCAAAATTGACCCAAACTGGGGAGGGATGGTTCGACTTCTCACTGTATCTATCCTTCAAATGAATGTTCTTTGGCTACCCAGAGGAGTTGCTTGAGTCATATGTAAAATAATCGTTTCTGGCTACTCGCAAGTGAATGGCACTCAGAGAACTTTCCTCATTTGCGTGAACTTCTACACATGACTCTATCCGTACAGCCTCGAAATCTAACGCAGAAGAACTCTTACCAACAGGCTGAGGCAGAGGCATGGATGATTACAACATCTGATGAGTCGACTTTACGAGTTCTTGAGAGAAAATGTTTGCGGAAGACTTATGGTCCTTTGCGCATTGGCAACGGCGAATACACTGTCGATGGAGCGATGAGCTGTACGAGATTTACGACGAGACACAGTGGCATTTCGGCGGAAAAAATAGGATTTTTCCACTTTCCAATTTCAAAACTTTAATGATTTTGTTTTGTAAAGAAATATTTGAATAAGAAAAATTCAACAAGGCTTTTTATAAAAAGTGAAATTTTATAGTTAAAAAAACTAACAGAAGTCGACGGAAAGTTATTCAATAAAATCAGATTAAAATTATTGTCAAAATAAAGAATTTTTTTTGTGTGTAAGTTTATAGCTATGGCTTTTATTTTATTTTTTAGTGAAAATATAGCACTTACTTGTTTATAAAAAAAAATTTATTGAAATTGGCAAAATAAGCTAATTTTTATAATTTTTCAAAAATTATACTAAAAAATATCAACTTTTCATTTTTTGATGGAAAAAAACTTAATGTGCTTTGCCTTGCTTAGCCCTCTTACTATAGAAAAATGAAAGTTCCAAGTCTGTACTTTCAATTAAAAGAAAAAAAAACAACCGCCAATTACCGTCCCTTTTAGTAACATCGATTTTAATTTCCACAAATACTGATGTCTTCAACAGACTTATAACTTCGGATCCTTACATAAGTAGCTTAAGGCGTCATTCGAACAAAATTTCCTTAGAACTAGATCCCATTGTTAAAGATATGGTACTTGCATAATATTACAAGTAAAAACTAACACAATATTTACATATTCAATTAAAACATTGCATATTATATTGGATTTTTATCAAGGTAAAGGTATAAATAACGTCACTTTGCGTTTAAGTTTAATTTTTTTTTCATCAGGAGAATTCAATTAAGAAGTGTCCCATATTTCAAGTCCCTAGGTCCAAAAATAAAAATTTTGGCAATTGCAGTTATATGGGAGGTGGGTGTGGCAGTGTGCGGTTTTCCAAGATTTTTTCAAAATTTCTTAATTTAGTCCAGAGAAGTGTTTCTGCAAAGTTTCATTGTTGTACGACCACTCCTTCTATTTTTTTCCAAGAAATGTATGGAGCGGTGCCACTGTGCGACATTGACATAGTTCAGTCAATTAAAAGACAGCGGCTACGCTGGCTAGTCATGTCGTTCGAATGGAGTTTTGAAAGTATTCAACACAGTGCCCGCCGGGAGGAAGAGAAAGACCTACATTCCGTTGGAGAGATCAGGTGGAGAAGAACCTGGCAACAATTGGAGCAATAAGGCATCGATTAGAGTCACCATACCATTGATAAACACTGGTCTTCGATGAAGCTGCATCGTCAAAAAATGAAGTGAGTTCAACGATGCACTGTTGCTGAGGTAATACTCGTCGAAAGTTGTAAAAAATTTGATTAATATTTATACATGTTGCTCTAACACTCGCTCGTCGAACCAATCCTGTAATCCGATAACAGTCCGAACTTTATTCGGAATATTCAAAATGTAAATTAACAGCACTGCAAACGTCAACGGAGCTGTTCACTGTGCTTCTCACTTCGTGTCACTGGCTACGTCAGCTTAACGAGAGCTGAAATTAGGCGAAAAGCAAGAGCGCAGCGCAGCTGAGAACTGAGAGCTGAGTTTGTTTGGTGGTGGAAAACCAAAAATTGCAGCCGGTGAATGAATAAAGTGTGGCCAAAACTGGCCGGAAAGCTGTCAGTGCAGTTAGTGCCGTTATCTAGAAAACAAGCAATGAAATTGTTACTACTACAGAGAGAAAGAGAGCGCATGGAAGCATAGAAGCCGGCAGTAAACAAGTGCAATGAGCGTTAGTTAGACATTGAGGGAAATGTGAGGAAGGGGAAGAAAATTGTAGCTGAAAATCAAGGCTAAAAGCAAATCAGTGAAAATAGAAACTTCAAATTGTTTTGATTTGGTTCACAAGTTTGTTTGTTGCGTTTGTATACCGACACATTTGATAGTTTATTTAGCGCGTGGAGGCAATGTTTACTCTAGCGTAGTACATAACCTAACTTTTTTGAAGTATTGTAGAATCATTTATTGTTATAATAGAGTGCAAAAACCAGGAGTTTTCGGCTTTTGAACAATGAAGAATGAACAGCATATCGATATATTAGAAACCACTCTAATTGAACTTGAATTTGACTTTTGGTTATAAAGTGGTTATATACTGGTTATTATATTATATCTTACAGCCATTTTGAATTTTTTTTTGATGGTACGTTGTTTTGCATTTGGGTGACGATATGTAGAATACGATTTTTTGTCAATACCCAGAAGTCTAAGGACCTTGCTTTTCCATTGTAATCGCATCTGGGTACGAACACAACTCTATGGAATAACCTTCACTCTGAATCCATTAGTCAAAAAAAAGTGCAATATTTTCACGGGATTTTAAGATGTCTACTCTTCTGGTCTTTCTCACATAGAGAAAGATAACCCTACTATCTTCAAAGTTTTCCAATATTACTGAAGAAATTTTAATGAGCTTTAATTGGCAGCAATTATCGCTAAGAAGTGTGGAACTGATTTTCAAGCTGAGTCGGTAGATAGTCAGTTTATTCTGTCTGAGTTTCGAGAGAACCAGAGATGGATATTTTTCTTCTTCTTTATTGACGTAGACACTACTTACGCGGTTATAACCGAGTTGAGAGATTGATAATAGATATGCTATAAAAGCCAGAAAGGGATGCTACCAGAGATCTCCTAGATGCAGAAAACAGCAATGATATACTTGGAATGCAGAACAAAATTTCAGGGTTAAAGAGATATTATTCGGATTTACCATATGTAGATGAAAGCAGTTTGAAGACGTGCTCTTGATCATAATAAAAAACAATGACAAAGACGTGGTAGAGCGTATCAATCAAGTCTGAAGTACCTTCAGAACGTAAAAAAAACTTCGAAACTTTCCAAATCTACATACTTACTTACAAAAAAGGTCTGTATGTGTTCATGTCGCACAAATATTGACAAAGCTACATGGTGACACGCGGCTGTCAGCGCTGCTTTTGTCACCCCTTGACATCATCAATGCCACCAGTCTACATGTGAGAACTTGGCTTTATGCGACAATTTTTCGCTCGTCATCGCATCATACATTTAGCTGTCACCGATGCCGATTTGTCTGACAGTCGATTACCGCTATGTTGCCATTACCAGACACCATCTGCGCAAGCAAAATTTCACAGCAAGCAAATTTGCGGATATTTTAAATTTAGATAATATTTCGGTTGGTGAATAAGTACCGTGACACAATAGCCTTGAATGAGAGACCTCCCTGTGATGACGAGCTCTGCAAACGTATTACGGATTACGATTTAAGGGCATGGAAAGTCCGGTCCCATAATTGGGAAGGTGCCGCTGCCCAGCTGGTTGATGTCCTCGTAAGAGTAAATGCTGGCACCACCGCCAGTCAACAAGTACGATTAACGGCACAAGCACTGAGACGAGTAAGTCCTTGTGACATTTACTACGGTGGCCATATAAAAGATTGCGAATTCAGTGTGAGATTCGGGGTGGGAGAAGACTTCATCGCCGAGTCCTGGCATTCACCCCGATGGATGAAACTCTAGCCACAATTCGCATCTAAGCGAGGTTCTTTAACACATCGCTGACTTGCGTCCACGCCCCGACGGAAGAGAGGGAGAAGAAGGTGAGTGCTGCACACACTTTGATGTCAAAATCGTGCTCGGCCGTTCCAATTGCAGAGGCAAGTATAGACATATTCGAAAACAGCGGATAAATTTCGATCCAAGGTCCAGATTTTACGCACTGTCATCTTGGATTACCTGGGTTTAATGTGTAAGTGTTAGTGTTCACAATATTGGCCAGATAACAAGGGGTAATACCTTAAATTTATATCCAATATCTTTGCCTCTCAGTAACGCCAAGAAAAATAAAAACTTATTGCATCCATGAAAACCTATAAGTTTCAAAGAGTTTACCCGCAATACCAACCACAAACTTCATTATAACACTGCCCTATATTAACAAGGTCACTTTACTATTTTACTACTGATGCGCCAAAGCTTTCATATCTGTCAAAATTAAATTTTGATTGGACCAAAAAAATAAAATTATGCATAAAATATATATTAAAAATACCGTTTTCGTGGAGAGCGAGTAAACGCAAGTTGAGGCCACTGACTCCGAATTTCGGTAGTAAACTTTAATAATTTCGACTCGTTATTGGAAAGAGAACTGTCAAAAGATTAGGAATAAATAAGGCGTCGTTTGCTGTCCCTATTGGTCTACTTTAGTAGTGTCTTGTTAAAAAACTCTATATAGTCCTGAACTCTTTCGTAGAATGCAACGCGTTTTAAGTGATTATTTACAGTTAGATGGCACTGTGGTCAAAAAGGGTTTCAGCTTTAAGCAATATGTGCATAAAAAATTCGAATAAGCACTGAGAGTTTCGATAAAGGCAGATATGACAATAAAAATTGTTTAACGGTGGAACCTGAAAGCAAAACTTTTACCTACTCTTGAGGATTAGAAGCTGAAGACTGAAAGCTAATATACATTATAGCTTAGTAGCTAAGTAATCGAGATTTCGGTGGAGGAAACTGAAAGATTAGGCAAATAGAATCCTTGATCCTGAAAGCGATTGTCGTATATAGTATTTAGAGGCAGTCTCCATTCTTGCTTTCAAAGGCTTGATTTAGATTCAGAATGCTCGGGATATGTATTTTACTGATAGGCCATGAGAATTTCGTAGTGTTTAGCACATCCTGTCCTTCGATGTTGCTGACCATTAACAGTTACTTTATCCGAAGCATCAACTTAAGATTCCTTCATTTGAGGTACTGAAAACATTTTTGAAACCGTTAAGAACTAAATGCCTGGCAAATTGTCATGCGCTTGTGCATCGTCGGTATTTTGGTAGCTTGTGAAATGCATAACAAAAGGAGCGTTTATAGAAAAGAAAGAAGAGAAAACTAGGGATTAATTTACAAAGCTATTACAAAAGCATATGCAGAGTGCAACAATAAAAGGGCTTGGAAAGGTAATAAGTATGTTTATGCATGTATATAAATATCTGCTTTGAGTGCATGTCCTGCCAAATTTATATATTTATGTACATAAGCTTTATACCAAGTATTTATTTATCTAAAGGATATTAAGCTATTTTAGAAATATTAATATATATATATTTACTTATTTATATATTTACATAGTATGACAGTAAGCCTGTAAGCATGAAAGCGAGATGCTTGTAAACATAATAGGAAATTGAAAGGTATAAGCAGCTACTTTAAGATTTTAAGAGCTTTTGGTACTCAGATGAGAGATTTGGCATATGCACTAGAATTACCGGCGAGTGGAACTGCATACCCAGCAGGAAATTCATTGACTTCGAAATTGAAAGATTTTAGGAATTTTGGTTTATATAATGCTTTTTAGTAACACTTAATTTAAAGCTCCACAAGTACACAGGCTGTTGACTGCCTTTGATTCCACAAATCTTGGAGAGTCAAATGCACTAGCATAGTGAGAAGAGATAGAATAGCAATCGTTTTTGTATTTTTAATGCGGTATTCTAATACTCTCTTTCATTAAATCGAAATCTAGAACTTGGTTGTTCCTTGCAAAAGTAATTTTTTTAATTAAGGGGTTAGGGGTAGTTAGTATTTACATCTTACTTACATTTTCGTTAAGTGTAATGTCTTAGAAATATTCCCTGGAAATTTCACGTTGATCCGATAATTAGTTTTTGAGTTATTCGAGAAATAAGAAAGAGAGCTCAGGCACTTCAAAGCGCTAGTGTGAAACTTTAAACGCGTTTTTCTCAAAACTATATTTTTTGAATCGGTGACAACTGTAACTCGAAAACCGTTCAGTAGATTTTAATGAAATTTATATAGCTTTTAAAATGCATAATAAACTCGGGCCTGATCAAAGGATTTTTATTTTTTCGAAAATTTCGATTTTTTAAGACCAATTAACTGCTGATTTTTTCGCAAAAATTTAGAAAAAATTTCCTGACGCCGCCATTTTGTTAATTTTGAATACAAAATGAAATCCTTATATCGGGATTATCTATATATAAAACTAATTTTTTTGTCCGATTGTTTTTAGATGAATCTCCAAGAACTTATGCTTGTTACCGCAAGTACCTTTTTTTGAAACAGGGTCAACACAAACAACTATAACTTTTGAAATTAAATATTTTTTAGTTTTTTTTGAAAATTTCGTGACTTCAAGTCAACACATCCTATAATAATGATATATCACTACTTTTGTAAAATAACATGATTTAGTAGCAAAAAATACTGAAAACTCTAATTCTTTCGTGCCTCTGACTACCCCTTGAACATGGTAGCAAATAGAGAAGTCGGTTACAACTATCAGATTTACATGAATTTTATTAGAAAATCGTCACTAATAATAGGTTTCCTGACACTCTGATAGTCGGAAAGCATTGTTTCACAGACGTTATCTCGATGTTTTCGAAAAGACTTAGTTTTTTTAACGAATCCCAAATAATCTTTCAAAATGGTTTTCACTGATTCTTCCAATAGTTCTCTGACTGTTCATCATCGATTCTCATGCCCCCATTCCTTTATTTTATTGACGTAGTTTATCGTCAACGCGTTCTCGACCCTCTTTGAATAATTTGTAGAAATAAAAAATAATTATGACTTAAGGCATTTTATGAACTCTTCGGAACCAGAAATTTAATTTCGCACGCAAAAGTTAATGGAACTTCTTTAAATCAAAAAATCTTACCATATTTTGCCCACAGTAGTAGACGATGACCTTCGTCGAGATTGAATTCACCAGTTATATGGAAATGAGCACGAATTTGCATCAGTTTAATTTCCTACTAGATATCCACTTGTGTAAACTCGCATTTCAAGCTAGTACATCTGGGTAATGTACTGGAATGTGCGAAATCGCAAACCATGCAGCGAACTCAAGCTTCAAATTTTGATATGTCTGCCAGAGAAAAAATATGAAGTAATGCGAATATTTGCGTTTATATAGGTATGCATATGTACATGTGTTTTTTTTTTTTGCATATTTTGCGGAGTATAAAAATCCATCAAATCATTCAAGTAAGGGTATTCACTTTGCGCGTGTAAATATGCTTATTTATGCTAAAAATATTTACACACACATTTTCATATATGCTTATTATTTATTTATTACATTCACATTTGAATTGGCGTAGATACCTACATACATATGTATGCGCTCACATTTCCTTCCTTTTCATTTGAATGTCAAGGTGTAGGAAAATGCCAAGCATGCAAAAGCACAGTCGACATTCGAAGCTAGTTGAAGTTGCAAGCGTTTCACACGCCTGTTCCGCTGTGCACATGCTTACATTCATATACTATTTACATATGTATGTATGTACATATGAGTATGAGTAGAAAAGTGCTGAGCATTATGCAGCAGACATTCAATAGAGTGTTTGTTCGTTTGTTTATTTGAAGAAGCGTTGCATTTGAAAAAACAGCGGGGGATTTGTTTACCAAACCATTCGCTTAGAAACGAATTTTACAGTCTGCATTTTGTGGGAATTGCGAATGAAAGTGTGTAAATAAAGCGCAGGAAAAAAAGAACAAACGTTAGCTTTGGCTGCACCGTTGCTATAATACCCGTCACAGGTGCATTTTTTATAGTATAGAAGGGCATTCTGACAGGATAGATCATTCAGTTTGTATGACAGCTACTTACATATGCTACAGTTGTCAGATCTGAACAATTTCGTTGTAGATTATAGTGATGGCCCGGATAATAATCTCTGTAAGATGCTGTGAAGGTACCTTATCAGATAAAAAAGTTTTCCATACAAGGACTTGAGTTCGATCGGTCAGTTTGTATAACAGCTATACGATGTAGTGATCCGATCTGGAAAATATGTACGGATATTACAGTGGTGTCTTTGACACAGCTTTATTCCAAATTTCCTGAAAATATCTCATTGAATAAAAAAGTTTTCCATACAAGATCTTGAGTTCGATCGGTCAGTTTGTATGGCAAGTGTGCTATGGTTATCCGATAACGGCGATTCCGACAAAAAAGTAGTTTCTTGGTGAGAAAGAGATATGAGCAAAATTTCAGAACGATATCTCAAAAAGTGAGGGACAAGTTGGTGTATATACAGACGGTCATGGTTAAATCGACAGTGTCATTTAAATCATATATGTACTTGTGGAAGTACTTTATATGGTAACCGACGTTTCTTTTGAGTGTTACAACCATCGTGGTAAGCTTAATGTGCGCTGTTTACTTTAAATTTAATGGTGGAAATAAGCTTGTAGACTGCATGGGCGCCGCAACCGATTGGGTTACGACCCTCTTTGATTCTCAGCAGCTGCAAGTGTTTTAATTAGTTGCTTTTAGGAAAGTTTTGTCCAGACTTTAAAGATTGTAGGACTAGCCCATATAGAGGAAGAGAAATATACCAAAATAGTAAGACATATAACAAATCTTACAATGAAAGTTATAAGACGTTATTTTGAAAAGCATACTTTCCAGTCAATAGATTTCTTTTTGTACTATAATCTCTCCAATATTCTCGTATACTTTCATATCCTCGACTCCAAAACGGCGCCACAATTTAGTGAAAGTTATAAAAATCACAACTTAGTATTATAGATAATACTCAAAGAACCGGTGAAAGATGTAAAGATATTTTGGTTCAACTTCTTAGAGTGTTTCAGATATATTCAAATGTATGTACAACGAGTTTTCGCCCTCAATTCAGAAGAGCATTATCCAATCTATATATCGGAAAGTTTTAAACCGACTGTATATGAATCTCACCTCCAACTGTTTTGAAATACCCATGAGCGTTGGTTTGAAATGGTTGGAAGTGTGTAGGATCCGTACTCAGAACCTAGACTTCAACCTAGTTGCCGATTAATACCTATTACAATTTACAAATATTAAACTGGTCGCCTCTGGATGTTGATCTGTCGTCTCTTTTTAAGATTTATCCGTAACTCTCAATGAGACCTTACTTTGTACAGCTGTTTTGCCTTAAGACGATCTAGGGATATTTGGAAGTAAAATTTAGAATTAAGGGATCGTAAATCCGCGTAGAATGAATGAAGTCCATCGGAATGGCAGCTATTATTTTGTCATCTGCTCATTTTATCCTTAATTACTATACCAAATATGGCCGGGATCTGTCATCAACATTGTCTATAGTAGCTGCTTAAGTCGGTACACCTCTGTAGTTCGTTACGACTTTTACCATGGATAAAAATATCGGACAAAGAATTGGTTTCAAAATTTGTATTTCTAATCAAATTTCGTGTGCGGAATCGTTGGGAATGTCGGTGATTCAGTTTTATCAAAAACATAAGCCTACGAGTTGTAAAAGCCTTCACATACGATCGAGAGATCTTTGAAGACATGTCTCGTTCTGAACGACCTTCGACCTCTTCAATTGATGAAAACTACTTACTTTTTTGCCATAACTTATATTAGATTTCCCATATCTTTTTCGAGTTTGAATCAATTACTTTGGTCAGCTAATAAAGTATGATGGAAGTAAAATAATAATTACTTTTTAATGTACTCTTTTAAGTCCATTATAATGATGATTTGGATTTTTTATTTGCCTTTGGTCTTTATCTCCTAAAATCGCCAAAATCGCCAACTCATCTTCTTACAACTTTTAATAAATTTGTTTCACTTTTCATTCATAAGCTACTAAAGAAGCTGAGCCATGACAAGCACTCTGATATAATAAAATATGCTTCGATTTACAGTTAATTCCGAAATTGTGCATAAAAGATGCTTTAAATTTAGAAGCAACTTGGAGTCGGGTAAATCTGCTTTAGCAACTCTGACCTATAATAAAAACTAACAGCATTCATTGTTGGTACACCAATCGAAATTCTTATTGACTAATTTGAGATCTTGGCCTTAACTTCTTCATTAGATTTTCAGAGGTTTTGGCGTTCGGCACTTTACCAGCTCATATTCTAGTGCTATTTAGCTCTCATTCTTCTCATTCTTGGAAGCTGAATAAGGCTGAAAGCCTCAAAAAGATATAAAAAAAATCTGGAACGGAAATCCAGTCTTATAAATTTAAAGCTAGCTTGTAAAGCTTCGACGGAACATTGCTTTCATATTCAATCTTTGTCAGCTTTGATTTCAGCGTCATTCAGCTAACATTCTCTGAAGCTGAATAAGAGCTGAAAGCAGAAACGACTAAAATACGAGTACTTGAAACAGAGTTCCGGCCATAAAAATTTTAGGCTAATTTGTAAAGCTTCGGCAAAACTTTACTTTTATATTTAATATATTAACGGATAAATATCAAACTAAGCGATCACTTGCATTAGTCACTGTAGTAGGCAATGCAACTCTGTAAATTAATTAAACCCACGTGGCGCCAAAATCATAGAAATTAATTCGAAGTACTCGCAATTCTTTTAAATACGCCTTGTCATTAATAATTATTTTCTCCGAAGTTAACACACCAACCAAGTACAAATATATGTATATCAAATTACGATTCTTATATAAGTGTGTATTATCTAAGAAGCTTTTTATTACTTGCTTACTCACGCTGTGCCATTTCGATTCGTCTTAGGCAAGCTTCTTTGCAGTTCTTTGTTACCTTTGTCCATTGGTTTTAGGCGGAACACTTGAAAAGCCTCCTAAAGCGCTCGAAACAATTAGAGCGGTGTCTTTTGTAGATACATATCGATGTACTACGTATATAGGCACGTACATTGCTGCCAGTTGTAGGCGGTTTGTTGTAATTTTTTAGCTTCATGTTTTTAGATTCTTATTTTCTATTATTCTTACAAACTACTGTTTGGAATTAGCTTTTAGCATTACTTATATAACAATGAAGCCTTTTTTGCTGTCTTTTGTCTACATATTCGTCTAAATAATATGACCAAACACTGTCAAGTCAGTGCTTGATGAAGAACTATAATACAGGCTGTCACTTTAGCGTAGCTCGAAATCTTTTGATAATTATCGTTTTGTCATAAAATTTATTATAATAGAAATTCTTTCTAAATAAGTGTATAAATCCCCGATTATTAGCATCATTATAGGAATTTACAATTTTTAAGCACAGTTTGAGATGATTTCGTTTTTATGAAGGGTGATCCATTTCGAGGCTCCCTACGTTCTTAAAGAAAAAACACAGAAACTTCAAATTTAATGGGGAATGTTTACTATCATTTTTCGTCATTTTTGTTTGAAGAAGTGTTGTCAAATGTTGGCTCCGGCTACGTCACAGATGGTCCATTCGTTGAGTCCAATTTTCGATAACTCATTCGAGCATTTTGACTGGTAACTGGCAAATGACACGCGTGATATATTGTCCGCATAGACCTTAGACGATATTGGTGGCGAATCGATCGTGACGTAAAATTATCCGGTCACCGAAGAGTTCTCTCAATAAATTCATTGATTGATGCGATGTGTAGAATGTGGCGCTGTCTTGTTAAAACCAAATGTCGCCGAGATCACGAGCTTCAATTTCAGACATCAAATAGTCGGCTATCACGGCACAATAACGGTCGCCAGTCGTTTCTTTGAAGCCTCGAGAACTTCAAATTTAGTGTAGCTCAACATTTTTTAACCTAAATTCTTTTGAAAAAAGAATTAGGTTTCACAAAAAGTCTTATACAATATTTACTCCGGGGGCTGAGAAGTCTTTGCGCAAATGATAAAATAAAATTTTATTCTTCACAGTAATCTCCAACTAGAAATTTCTAGAGTACTGTATTTTTTAAACGGTTCTCCATCATTTCGAGCCGGTTCGATAATGCGAAATTTCGTGATCTTCTAAATATACATAAGCTTTTATCTTGGCCTTCTACTTTGTTTGAAATCTTTTTCCGAGCCACGTTTTGATTGCCGATAGGCCAACTACGGCGAATACATTGAGTGCTGGACAAGCTGGATCATTTTGTAGACCAATAATTTGAGGTCAGTTATCCTTGTTCAACGATTTAGATATAGATTCAGACATCTCTATACAGTCTCTGCTATGAAATATTTCATCCAATAAATAAAATATCAAGAGACAGTTTGTATGTTTTATTCCTCTTTCGCTTTTTTTGCAAGAGTTTCACGACCTGAAATGTCTGTAGATAGTAAACGACTTAACTGTATATGCATCACATGCAGATAGGGATATTATTTTTAGTTCTCGCTCTCTAAATGAGAGACTTACCGACTTCTCTTAGTGGTGAATACCAAATATTGTTAATTGATCTCTAACGTAGAATGCAGGCTGCACTGAACCACTTGCTAGTAGCAAAGTAATCTTGCCAAATTCTTATGAGTTCTTTTTGGATATTGAATCTCTATGGAAGATTCATGCGGTAAGGTTAAAGATTTTGTCGTACAAGAATAGCCTAAACTAGAGGTGGAAGCGTCCAACATTTTTCTCTTTGAACCTGCTTTTGACAACTCAGGTTAAAACATCTCACCGGCTGAAAAAAATTATGATAGGCTCTATATAACTCTTTGGAAAGAATTCCAAACCAGTTTCTGAAACCCGATGTAGAAACAGCGAATTTTATTTTCGAGACCATAAAAACCTCTACTAGGTATTTTTTATCTTAGACAAGTGGTACTCGTATCAATACAAAAAATATGGTGTATCCGGACCAAAAGCAGCTTTTGATTTCCTATCGAAACAAGTTTTAGAAGATAGTTTTTTCTTATAATGATCGATGAGCGTTGTTTACTATCTCGAGTTTTCTAACAGCGGAATTTACTCACTGAAGGCCTGCGAAGACGGTATAGGTTACTTTCGCAAAGACCGCGTTTCGGAACCTAAGCAGGTAACAATTTTTGAAATCCACATTCCATAAACCAAAATGAAGTGTTAGTTTCTAGTGACCTTTCTGAATTTCTTCTCATATATTCATTGTGACTTTCCGCCAAAACAACTTAAGAAGTAAACGAAAGTAGTATCCACATTTTCCTTAGACGTAATTTAGTTAAATCATTCCACAAAAATTACTGCTATCCCCCGAGTTCAGAAATCATCATTTCATGCAAATAAATTTAACTCCTAAACTTATTGGCGTTGAGCCAAATTTTCGCGTTGGCAAGGATTCGAAATTACTGTCGTTTCACTGTTGATTGCTGTATTTTTGTAAAAAAGCGGCGACATTTACAAAAACATCCTCAAAATTTTAGCCGCCTGGGAAAAAAGTAAATGAGATGAATGTGGCAAACTAAATGGCAACTTTGTTTGTCTCTTTGAGTTGAGTCACTGCAACAGAAGCAACAAGGGGGCATAATCAAGAGCATTGCTGTGCAATGCTGAAATTACTACGCGCTCCCACCACCTTCCACCAAAGCTCGGAAGACAACGATTTCGCTTTCCGAAACTTTATTATTTTGCGAGGAAATATGTAGTATTTTGCAAATGCCATAAACCAATTAAGAGAATACTTGCTTACAGCGGACGCATGAAAAGTAAGGACGAAGGATAGAGAGAAAAAGAGAGAGCGCAGCAAATGAAACTTGCTTTATTTATTCTTTATTGACGGCAAATGAAATGTGGAGCATTCAACTAATGACTTTATAATGAAATCATTAAAAATTGTTTTCCAAAATATTCTGCAAGCAAATGGGAGTTTTCTCTCTGACATTATGCGTATTAATGGTACGATCGAACGTCATACAAAAACTGACTCTTAAAAATTATATTATTCAGATATTTTAAGTCACTAGTCGATGTGTGTGGCCTGACATAACTGGAACTGGAAAACTATCCCTCTTGGCAAAAGCTGGCCGGGTCTGAGCGATTGTTTCCTTCAGACGGTCTATCTGGTCGCCAATCATGGCTTGACCACCGTTGTCGTCGGCTCAATGCAGTTCGACTACCAATATTTACGCTGGACGATTTTGTAAGTGAAAAGCCGTTCTCATAGAAACCCTCGTATCAACAGGCAAGCATTTGGACCAACCAATTTTCACAAGCTCCTCTTGTGCCGAATTTTTCACCTGCAAAATCATACTCCATACACGGTAGTAATCACTTGGTGATAGGTCCAGACCCTCAGCCCATTCACTATCAATGTCTTTTGTCCTAATGGAAAACAATTCCGCTCTTATTGACTAAAGCTGGTCGCTGTTGGATAATTAATTGCTTCATATGATCTAATTGTTGACAGTATTTACCACATGGAAACAGCTCTTAGTACATGATTCCCCTCAAATCTGATCAAACTCATAGCAATAACGGACTAACCACGACCGTTTTTGTTTGGTGTTAACATTGGCCCACTTTAAAGTGTCATAACTATTAACCAACCTAAGATGGTAGAGACTCTGCACCAAGTTTTCGAAGCTTCCTTACGGGCCAAAGCTGGTCGGTTCTGGACGATTGCTTGCTTCGTATGTTCTAACTGTGAGCAGCACCGAACTATTGTTCCGAATAAAGAGTTTGGCCAAGTGGGATAGCTCATAATAGATGATTTCCTACCAATCTGACCAAACTGGTAGCGAAGTGGGTCAGGAAGGTAAAACTCTGGCCACCACCGCGTTAGCAGGAAATGACCCTTATTGCTTTATGTTGGAGTAAATTATAGTAAATTATCCACTATTACGACTTTTAAAGGTCCTTTTGACAGAAATGGAAAAATTTTAGTGCTATGCAGCAGCGATTCCAGTCTCTCCAGACTTGCTTGGACTTACAGTGAATACCTCCAACTGCTTGAGCTCAGTAAGATCTGCAGCGGTAATGTGTAGCAGTTAATCTTCCTTTAAAGCTTGTAGTCATCAGCATGAATACTCATTAAAAGCTTCAATGTTAGATTCCCATATGCACTAGTGCAGCTTGGAATTCTCAGATAAATGACCACTATTTACCGTTCTTTTACCACTTCTCTGTTTGACATATTTATTTCAGTTCAGTTCCAGTTTTTATTCTCGTTTTCGGCTGCTGAAGCGAATGCCACTATCAATATCAGCACTCTCCTGCTCATCCAACTTGCACATAGCGCCGCAGAAAGCGGCGAACCACAGTTCTGATATCTGCATCGCCTGCAGTTTCTTGACTTGTTGACCCATTTCGATGACATACATACGTATATATACATATGTATTGTTGGTTGTTTCCTGTGTAGTTTAGTTAGAATGATGCGTAACGACTGCGATAGCTCTGCAGTCAGTCAGTCCGGTCCAATTGCGTTTGCTGCACTATTACTTCAAAATTGTATGTATTTCGAGATGTTGGACTCTGTGGTAGTCTGTATTTCCATCGCTTCTTCCGTCGTTTAAATTACCAGCTTACTCCGCTGGTCCTCTTCCGCCAACATGCCCACATTTTGGGCGCACTTCAACTCTTTTATTTTAATGCAAATATTGTATTTGGTCAGCTAAGTCGATTTGTTATACGCCACGAGGCATTATGCACATCTACGCGTGTACAATTTAAAGCTCCATATTCGCTTGTCTCACCGCTCCATCCACCAGCCACAGCTGAAGCTCTTCGCCGGATCGTCCTGGCTCTCACACACAGCCTTATCGTCCGCATTTCCGTTTGAATTTGTGTTTGTCAGTTGTCACAGTTGACGACATCAATAATGTTGTAGCAAAAATCTGAGCCAAGAGCATTCAGTTTTTCTGGTTGCCAACTTGTTTCATTAATTTTCTACTGCTCCACTTTTTTAATATACCCAAATGTATGTCAAACGGCGTATGTTGGTTTTGTGTTCGCAACAGCTCTCCTATGAGATGAGCAATCAACTGGATGACAGTGGATTCTTAATTCGTTGTTACTGAAAGGACAAATTTTAATCATATATATTTTTTTTCAATCTCTTGAATTCTCTCATAGCTGTAGCTTGGCTTTCCAACTCTTTTTTATCCCATCCATTTCTTTAAACGACTCAGTCGCTGATTTCTGATTTATACTATTTTATCTTTCTATAGCCAGATCTCAACTTTCACATCTCTATAACGAAGATTTTCAGCCCGCTTTTGCCTCTAATCGGTGGAGATCTGAGCTAACCACTTAGTTTATTATTCTTCTTCTTTATTGGCGTAGACACCGCTTACGCGGTTATAGGCGACTTTACAAAAGCGCCATCCGTTCTTAGTTTTTATTATTTGGGACCAACTGAAAATTTCAATCGACGCCAGGTCCTGATCTTACCAACGGTGAGGAAGTCTTCCTCTCCGTCTGCTTTCTCCCGCGGGTACTGTGAACAATACTTTCAGAGGTGCAGTGTTTTCATCCATTCGGACATGACCTAGCCAGCATATGTAAAAGCTTGTGGGAGTTAATTCTAGAATGCCTGGAGACCATTCATGCGTTTGGGGGGCGATACTTTCTACGTGAGTGGAAAAGTGCTGGGGTTGTTCCTCTACTGAAGTTCACTGATGAAATCAGGAGCGATACTCGGTCTTATCGGGGCATCAGTCTCCTCCCAGAATTGCAATAATTTATGGTAGAACGGCTTGAGGAGCTAACTCGGGGTATGTGGTCGGGTTGGCAGTATGGGTTAAGGAAAGGACGCAGTATAGATGATGCATGTTTTATCTCCTGAATTTCATTAAGGAGAATGTCAACAAATGGTGTAATGGTTGGAGAAGCTAGGCTGTCCAGAATATTCTCTTTGGCAGAGTTATTTTTCGGACAGAAAGATCTCTTTTATGGGCATGAATGGGAGTTTGGGAATTAGAGTTGTCCGTGGTTGTCCGCAGGGTTCCATCTGTGGCCCTTATATTTGGAACCTTATGATGGTCACTCTACTTGGGCAGCTCAAGCCACAGGTTTTGCGTAAGCGGACGATCTTCTTCTGGTCGAAATTCGCTCGTGGTCTGAGCTAGAGCGGGTGGGAGGACATCTCTTAGAGATTGTGAATATTTTATCTGCAACCTAGTTGGATATCGAACGGCTCAGAGAGGTTCTTAGTCTATTAGTTATCTCTAAAAATTTCGCTTTCAATGCTTTACTATATCGGAAAAATCGATCAACCCTTTGCAATTCTTGAAAAAATTTAATAAAGCTGCGAAGACAGAAACAACCTGTAAAGCTAAATACAATTCTCAACTGAACAATGTTACAGAAGTAATGAGAAAGCAAGCAAAACAACTGCAAATGAATGCAGCAATGCACACTTATGAATACAGAAGCCTTACGAATTTATAGTAAATAGTAGTCTATTTTATTTCCAAACTCATTTGCATCCTTCATATAAAGTTTGCATTAATTTTTGCAACATTTTGCCGCAATGCTACCTCTCACTCCCTTTTATACGTACCAACCCAAAAGAATTTTGTTTCATTCTTTATCACAATTCGCTTCTACTGCTTTCGTTCCACTTTTATATATTTTATCTCGCAAAGCTCATTAGTGAAAAACTTTACGAAAAGTAAGTCAGTTTGAAATTTCATACCCCCTCTCTCGCAATGTCTCTCACAACCTCCTGCGATGCGTTTTCGCCACAATGTTGCAGATTTTCAATAGCAAATGCTTTTCTCTTGCCATAAACTCACATTTACTTTCCAATTGACTTTTCATTTCAACTTTAATGAGGTTTCACATTTTCTGTCGTGCTCTGCGTCGTTTGCCTCATTAAGTCTGTAGAAAAATAAAAATAAAACAACGGTGGAAATTGTTTATGGCTTGCGCCAAGCAACAAGCCGTTTGATATAAATATTTATCAACTACAACAAAAACTTATCGCCAAGTCTTAAATCGGCTTATCACATTCTCAAATCGCAATTTTTATGTGAGCCTCAGCTGCGTTTCTGATGGTCTTCGTACGATTTGTTTTTGTGATAGTGAATGGAGATGGCGATAAGTAAGAGTTAAGGCGGGTCAAAATTTAGATACCACGTAAGCAATTGTAGTTCCATAATATAATATATAAAATAAGGTTGTCAAATATCTATCTTCCGCTTTTGTGCTCTTTATTCATTGCTTTATAAAAAGTGTTACAGTGATCGGACTTAGTTCAAATATGCGCCGTTTCGTTCAATAATCTGTTTCCATCTAGACGGCAATTTCATAATACACCCCTCATAGAAGCCCCCACCTTATTTTCGAAGAACTCGGACAGCCACTTTTCACAACCCTCTTTTGAGTTCCACTTTACACCAACAAAGGCTACGCCATGGACAGGAACAGGTGGTAATCACTTGGCGCTATTTCCGAGCTGTATGGTGGATGCGATGAAACCTCCCTTCCGAGCTCCCTTAGCTTCTGATGAGTCATCAACGAAGTGTGTGGTCTGGCGTTGTTCAGGTGGAATACTACACCCTTTCTGGACGCTTCTGGTCGATCGCCTGCTTAAAGCGGTTCAGGTGTTCGCCGTAGATGGTAGAATTAAGCTTCTGGCCATATAAAAAAAAAACAATCCCAATGGAAAGGAAACAAGAGCCTCGAACGAGACTCCCTTTTTGAAGACGACCGTTGCAAACGCATTAAAGAGCACGATTTTAGGGCAAGCACCTGGAATGTCCGGTCTATTAATTGGGAAGGTCGCCAAAGGAGTTGGGGCTGATCGACTTCGCCGGTGCTCGAAATGTGGTGATCTAGTGACTGATGCCCAAAGCATCCTAAAATTATTGAAAACTTCTCCAGGCTGCTGAATGGATGAATGAATAACACCAAAAGATTAAGAACCAGATTCCCCAAGCGGTTCCGAGCGGACATTCCATTGCCTTACGATGAAGAAGTCAAGTACCAATTACCCATCTGAAGAATAACAAAGAGGCAGGGACTGATGGATTGCCGACCGAGCTATTTACATACGGCGACGAAAAATTGAGAAGATTGAAAACACGCCCTACGATTGAAATTTAGGTGTGCTTTGTCCTGTCCACAAAAAGGGAGACCCCACAATCTGCGCCAACTATCGCGGGATAAGCCTCCTCAACATCGCATAGAAAGTTCTATCGAGCGTATTGTGTGAAAGATTAAAGCCCACCGTCAACAAACTTATTGGACCTTATCAATGTGGCTTTAGGCCTGGAAAATCAACAAATGACCAGATATTCAGCATGCGCCAAATCTTGGAAAAGAACCGTGAAAAGATAATCGACACGTACCCCGTCTTCGTCAATTTCAAAGCTGCTTTTGATACTAAGAAAAGAAGCTACTTCTATATCTAAATTACTCTCTCGATGAACAAAGACTGAACTCTACAAGTCACTCATTATTCCCGTATGACGTTTGTTACTTCAGTATTTATAGTTTTTCATTTCGGGTTTCTCAACTTCGGCCAATGACCTTTCCATTGACATATAGCAAAGACAGCAACCTTTCACTTACATCCCTAAAGTCAGTGACCACTTTGTTTGCAATTGAGGTCAGTGACTCTTTTATTTGTTTTCGCAAAGACATTACCTCTTCATTTACATTTAACGAGGTCAAGACCCCTGAGATCAATAACCCTTTTTCATTTGAAGAAAATGAGTTTATTCGCTCTATGAGATCTTGACACATACCAACAACGATTCTTCTTTAATAGACTTCCTATTTCGTAGATCTGTTCCAAGAACCGACTATTCGGATCTGTTGCCTGGATCTTCTTGTTCCGCATTCAGCTACTATATTGAAAGATTTAAATAAAACTCGGACGACGTGAAACCCCTACGGAGTTTCTGAAGTGTTTCCTTCCTTCCAAGAAAGCATTTTGGAAATCACACACTACTTTAACCGAAAAAGATCTCACTGTGTAGTCAGACGAAGCGTTAACACATATACATTGCAATTCCATTGCGCACTGTGGTGGTATTTGCTCAACTTGGCCTTCGATGGAAGCATCAACATCAACACTCACCTCTAGCGTAAAAAGATTAGAGACCTGTTTTCCGCAGAGAAAACACCAATCACACGAAAACGGCTTACGAACTGATGATGGTTCGCGCACACACAGATACACTCACGTATAATCCGGACGGCTTCAAGCGTAATGGCAACCGGACCAAGTTGCATTTACCTAGTGCATTGGAGATATTTTCGAGGCCAACGTAAAAATTCCGCGCTTGAAGGGAAAACCACTGAAATGCCGAAGCGCAGTAGAAGAAAACGGCCAACCACAAAATCGTGATGCACCGTTGCTGCCGCGTGCAATACATGAAAATCCACTTCAACTGCGGACGGTTCATGCCATCAAAGCAACGACAGCAGAAAATTGGGAGCACGAAACTGAGAAAAATCATTTCAATCTAACTGAATTTGGGCCACCTGGCTGGGGAGACGAATCGGTTGAAATGAAAATCTGTGCACAGTCCGGTTGTATGTTGCAACAAGTTTAAGCTCGCGGCACTGTAATGCCGCTGTTTGGGTGGAATTATAAGAGCTGGAAAAATTGGCACACCAAATTGCCAACGAAATTCCAAGTTCACCCACGGCATTGGCAGGAAGAAGCTACGGCCAGCGTTCAAACGTGGAGATACACGGCCTGCGGACAGTCAGCTTCGTTGGCAATAGCAACGGCATTCAGTTTTGTTGCACATCAAAATTTGGCTTCAAGGCGCACATGCCTGTCCATGGATCAATACGGATTTATGCCACCAGACTTAAGCATCTAAGTGTTGCTGCTTCGTGCCCATGCGCTGGTCTTTTCGATTAGTGGTTGTATATTTCTTTGGCGCATGGTTACAAGAGCTTTGATTATTATTTTTGATGTCGTAAATTGTTAGTTGGTTGGTAAGAAGTTGGTCGAGTCACAACGAATTAGCCGCAAACGGCTAATAGTTTTGCAATTTCGTCACTAGCTTTCCTTTCCTCTGAGTTCTGAGTTTCTTTTATAGAACAATTTAGTATACATTAGGTCTGTAAGAATTAGTCTTGCCTTATATTCTGTAACAGAGTTGACAATCAAAAAACAGTTACGTCGATATTATCTTCTATAGATATCATTTGATCATCCAGCAAGATTCTGTCCCTATATACAAAGCCAAAAACCTTGAGCAAGAGTCCAAATTTGAAGTCATGTGGTCAGTGTTGGAGAACATGACCTGTAGAATATCCCACAGAAATTCGGAAATTCTCAAAAAACGTCATCCTGTCATCAAACAAATAGTCGTCGCATTCGCAACTTGGCTCCCACGTCATTGTTGAAGGTAAAACCTTCGAAGTCGTAGATGAAAATATATAGCAGAATACCCAACAGGTACTACTTCGTACTGAGAAGGCAATCAAGAAATAAAGTTCTCTCTCGATGAACAGAGACCAAACTCTACAAATCACTCATCAAGCTCGTCCTGCTATATGGTGCAGAGCCATGGACGATGACATCATCTAATGAGTCGGCTTTATGAGTTTCCGAGAGGAAAGCTCTACGGAAGATTTAAGGTCCTCTGCGAATTGGCAACGGCGAATACCGCAATCGATGGAACGATGAGCTGTTGACATGTAGTTCAACAAGTTAAGAGACAGCGACTACGCTGGCTAGGTTATGTCGTCCGAATGGATGGACTTTCAAAGAGTGGTAGTACCCGGGGAAGAAGAGAAAGTGGAAGATCTTCACTACGTTAAAAAGACCAGGTGGAGAAGGGCATGATAACATTTGGATTAAAGAAGAAGATTCACACCATATTTCTCTAAGCATAAATTTAATCATTCGGCATTTACAAAGATAAATCATCATTCCCAACCCCTTTCGTAAAGTTTGTCCCTAGATTAGCCGACTCACATTCATCTTTCCATCTACCTCTGAGTACATACCTAAAACTGGCATGGAATCTCGATATTTTAGGCCAGGGTTGAGCTATGCCACTCTAGTTAGTTATCATAACTAGTTAATGATCGGAGCGTATGGTAGCGACCACATAGACTTAAAACTTACTAATCTCAACAGGGTAAGATGGATGAAAGAGCTACCCTATGTCCGTTAAAAATTCAGGTCAATTTTGATAATATAGATCCGCCTGTGATATCTATGAATATATTGCAGTACTATGCCTCCGGCACCGGAGAATACGAGCCAATAGAAAGTAATCCAAAAAGCGGAGACATCCCTGGATGCAGGAAAGGAGAAACTGGTAGGCAAATCGGGGAGAGGAAAACATCAATTATAGAAAGGGAAGTTCCTGTTTGGCAACCCTATGCAAGACGGTTCATTTAATGGATGCCAATGAGGATTGAAAATAATAAGAAGAAACAGAAAGATATTATATATATAATTCTTGTACCTCAGAAAAAATTCCCCCTTTTATTAAAATTTCCTCCGTAACTTATTCAATAGTCTGATTTTCCATGGGAAAGTAATGCTTGAATTTCACTATTTACAAGAATTAAATTTTTACCATCAGTAATTAATGAAAATATGCACAGTTTCTTCAGTAAGTATATATGTACTTGTATATCCCTAACTTGGTCACTATTTACATATGTAAATATTCGATTTTTAAAATAGCTATTATTTTCACATTTTCGGTCCTATAGAATTACGATTCGGACTCAGTGACTATTTTTTGATGTTTTTCCAGTGAATAGAAAAAAATAAAAAAATAAAGTTAATTTACCGTAACTTTTTTCAATTTTCCCATTTTTTCTTCATAATCGGGCACTATTTACATATGTAAATATTTTTTGTTTTTGCGTTTTTAAAACAATACAATTTATTTATTTATTAAATTATGTGCTTATAAATAAGAAAAATAAGGAATACATAAGAAATTGCAAATTTAGTTTTTTATACATAGATTGCATTTTGTTTGCACTTTGCTGTGTTCGATGCAAACCGGTTTTTTGCACTGGCCACAAACTTTGCGTGTTGAAAGCTTCCTTTTGCCTTCTTCTTGATAGCAAGCACCTTTTATTTTCGAATGCCCACGATCATCTTCGTCTGGGACAAAATCATAATTCCTTTCGCTATGCAATGCATGAATAGGTACACCAACAATGCACTCAATTGCACTCTTTGTTGGAAAATATGAAATGACACGAGGAATCTGGGATATTTTCAAAATTGTTGGCATACAAAGTTGTTCTGCTACTTGCTGCAAAAACAAACGACGTCCACCTGTTTTGATGAATAGTACAAATATAAAACGTTCCTATTTACTACAAATGTTATGAAAAATAATTACCATTTCGGGATACAAATTGTGATGGAAAATTTTCTGTATATATTATATAGGTCGCAAGTGCTGAAATGTCCAGAATATTATAAAATAGAGCAAGTGGCCAACGATGTGTTTTGCGTTTTGTGGAATACTGCCGTAGCATATGATCCATTACGTCAACACCTCCTTTCGTCTCGTTGTAAAATAAAATAACATTGGGTTTTTGCTTTATACTCGAGATGGTGTCGTCACATGGCATTGTTGAAAGTAAAACAACGGCTTTGTTCTTTTTGGGAACATAGGAGCAAATTGTCTTGTTTTCTCCATATCCAAATATGCTCGAATGTTCCAACCTTTGCGGGGAGGGCTTGAACTCCGAGGGCAAGCATGCTTTGTTTTTTTTTCATGGTTCCAACCAAAGACAATTTCCAGCTTGCAAGTGCATCTGCAAGTGGAAGACTTGTAAAGAAGTTGTCGCATGTGACATTTCTTCCAGTATTTTTGTACTGTTCAACCAAATCTTTAACCACTCTTTCTCCTTGGTTTTTTTCTCTGTCACTGCCCGATTTACCAGTATAAATTTGACCAGTCAGAGGGTAGTATGATTTCGCATCACATACCCACCATAGCTTTATGCCGCATTTGGCTGGCTTGGATGGAATATACTGCGTGAACTTGGTTCGGCCTCTAAAAGGAAAGAGCTGTTCATCTACAGTTATATTTTCGCGTGGTCTGTAGTTTTGGCGCAAATTGGCGTTAAGCATTTCGAAAATTTCGGAAATTGGTGCAGCTTTGTCTGTTAAAGATGGCTGCTCTCTAGTATTTTGTTGATCAAAACGAATTAATCTTAAAATTAGTTTGAAACACAAAATTTACTCTAAAAGAGACACTTTTGTTTTAAATAAAATAGCATGTGTCCAGCAAGACAAATATTATTCTTAAAAGTTACTCTCTTTCTCTCTCTAATTATTAGATTTTTACGGAATATCAACTTCTCTCTAAAATAACATATAAAAATGTACGTATTTACAAATGTAAATAGTGCCCGAAATCGTAGTAAAAAGTTGGTGCCCAAGTTAGGGATATATGTGCTCACATTGTTGATGTTCTTCCAAGCATTGAATTAGTCACGGTTCGTTATGGTTATAGCTAGGCACGAAGCGGCGCTCCTCTGACCTATAAATTTGTTTAGAGGCACAATAAGCGATTCACACATTGAATTAATTTTTGTTGTTAGAGAATTTATTTAATTAAATGTTTGCTGCATTCAACTTTGCTTTCACACTTTTCTCGCTTCTCTCGCTTGTTCTTATAAAATTCGGTCGGCTGTGATTAGTTCTTCGCTCTTTAGTTTTGTTTCTCACGCATTATAACCTCATTAATCAACTAAATGCGCTTCTTGTTGAACAAAATCCGAAAGACTATTATATCCATGGTTTTCTTTTTTGCGACTTACACTTATTTCGTAATATTACTTTTTGCTTGACATTCTTGATAAGAAGAAGCACTGATTATAATTGAATCATGAGTTCGTGTATACTGAACATAAATACCAACACATACAAACATGTTGATTTTGCAAGTTGGATTGACAGCCCTGCAAAAAATTCCAGTCGAGAGCGCGACGACTGTTTGTTTTGGTGACACGAGATATTTTGTCTTGCCATTGTTCACCACCAGATCCATTTGCTTCGCTTACTTATCCAGTTAACTTCGTTGAAATCATAATATAATATATATGAAAACTTGATTCTGTTCGGTGAGATTATATGGCAGCTATATGCTATAATGGTCCAAAAAGTTTCTTCGCAGTTTGTCCCGTCGTCCTAAACAACAACCCTTCTCAGAAGATGCCCATTTCTGACTATTACAGTGAAAAAAATACTCGTGTGACTCGGGAAATTCAATTGCATTCCCAAAAATTGACTGGTACTCGTAGGTATCGATTGTGTTATGGCGGCATCACTTGGCCTTTTTTAAAGCAGGAGCAGGCATCGAAAGATAGACTGCGGAACTTTAATCCGCTAAACTTAACCTATTCCCAACTCATATCTCTCACGGAACTACCGCATTAAGAGGCTCTACCAGTATGACACTTTCAAAACAAAAAAAAATGTATTTGGTTTTTCGATAGCTTATATGTATTACCCTATATTTCCATAAATATCCTATGAAATCGGGAAGATCCTAGCTTGAATAGTTTTTGAATGGCAGCGTTCTAAAGATCGACCACTCGGAGGTGCAAACATGTATAAGTGAAACTTTAAACGCGTTTTTCTCGAATCGACATTTTTTCAAAATTGCTGATATCATAACTAAACGAGAAATTGATCTTCTTCAAATTAAAACTGAATATTTTTGAATATATTTGCCATACAATGAATAACGATCTTTTTGATTGGTTGAAAATTGTCAATTTTGCATTAAAAAAACGACCATTTTATACTGAAAAAAAAACTATTTTTTTTTTTTAATTACGCCATTTTGTTAATTTTCGATATTTTTTAAATTTTCATTGTATAGGAAATAACTTTAAGTTTAATAGACTTTACAAATTTGTTTTGTTTCAGCTACTCATTTGGCCGGACTCATGCCAGCAGTTGGGGCACTTAGTTTTTGGCCCCTCCGAAGACAGCCCATAACTCCGTTATTTTTCAAAATTTTTGTAAAAAAAAATCTTAAAATATAGCTGAAAATATACTTTATTACGCTCAAAGAAGTTCGAAATGTTAAATTGCGTACTTTCTCTTAAAAAATATCACGAAAATCCCCTAAATTTTCATGCGTCACACTGGTATAGCCCCTTAACATATTTACTGGGAAGAGAAAATATTTTTCTTGTGCTGTATTTTCTTCCTTTATGACAATGGTAAAATGCCTTTAAAAAAAACTTTTGATGTGACAAAGAAACCTTTTTGGCAAAGTACCTGTAAGCGGACGCATACATTTTGCGGAAGGCGGATACCTATAGTAAAGAGTAGTAAGGAGCGCTTAGCGGCGGACAAATTTTTTCAAACACACCCTTTTTCGCAGGCCAAAGAAAAAATTTGGTGGAAAATATTACTATAGAAAAAGTTCCGCCATGTATCGAGCGCCGGAAAGACGTTAAACTCTAATCTTTCAACTGGAAGTCTTTGAAGTTCTTCAGCTTTTTCCGGCAGCTAAAAAAGAAATTATGCACAGAAGTACCCTCGTCGCCATTTTGTAATTTAGTAGTTTCGAGTTTTTAATGTCAGTCAACTCGACTAGCCACCAGCGAAATTCATTTCATTCCAACTTCAACTTCGTCTTCAACTTCCCCGTTTTTTATTCGCACCCGCGCAGCCCATTCATTTATTCAACGCAAAGTTTAGGATCAGTGTCAGCTAGAGTTCCACACTGGACGTTGTATTTGCCTTTGTACTGGATTCCCTGCTTGTTGCAGTCTGTCATCAACGCTTTGTGTTTAAATGAGTCGCGGAATGTCGCAGGAATTATGTCAAGCTCGCGTATGTAACCACCCACCCAGAGTAGAGGGGAGAGACTCTTATAACTAATTAAGCAAGAAAAGTTGTTAAAAAGAATCAAGTGAAGTGAAGTTTAGCGCGTAAATTTAAGACAAGGACAAACTCGTGTGGAATACCAGTTTACCTGTGGGACGAATGTAGGACCTTCGAAGCAGCTACGGTGATGGCAGAAAGTTTGACGGCGCAAATATGAAGTGACCAGCTTAGTCAACGTTAGCTGGGAGCAAAAGCAAAAGCTTTGCCCTCAAGATTATTATGAGAATGGACTATTAAGAGTCAAGTCAACTTAAGATACAATTCATTTTGTGCGCAAAGTAATAGATGTGCACTTCGAAATCTGGATAATACAACAACAATTAGAATCAAGACAAAGGCAACACATTTTATAAGAAGAAGTCTGGCTACTTTAAGTTAGGGTTAGGTTGATCCGAAGTAGAGATTTCACTTCGACCGATATTCGTCTTTTTTGTTATACAAAAATTTCTAAAATGGATGGCTAGATCCTCATAGATCGACGAACCGTTTTGAACTCAGCGCAAATTTGTTAAGACGGTTAATGTCAATCCCAGCCATTTGGCTAGGATCTTCAAAGTTGTATCTACCGAACTCTTTCAAACTCAGTCTGACAACAGCCAGGCCATAGAGGTTAAGGTGACAAGGTGATTCTATCTCGCCTTCCTCCAAACAGCTTTGGCAAAGAACATCCGTGTATAGCTATTGAACAGTGGCCAGTCAAATCACTTACAACTGCGACGAGGTTGCCTTAGCTAAAGATAGTGCGAAGGACTCCTCTCGGTGCACTTTAGGCCAGAAGAATCTCACATTCGAAAGTATTAGTTGTTGGCCAGCTCTTGCCTCCAGAAGCCTGAAACCAGAGTTCACAGAGAGCTCGCGACAGAAGACTCCACCTGCAAGCCTTTCTCTTGACTTCGATCCGTCCCGGAACAAGCTCACTGCACTTCTTCTCCAACGGCTTCGCTTCACTTACAAATTTCTCGCAGTTGTGTGAGCAGAGAAGAATCCGCCTGGAAAAGGTTCCGCCATGTACCAATTATATTTAACTACGATATCAAGGTATTATTAATTCTCTTAATACAGAAGCTTAAAAAGTTTTTTTATTTGAGTCTCCCTATCTCTTACGCGTCTTTTTATTATTATTTTTATTTTTTTTGTGTTTATTGCTCGTTGTGCCTCTTCGACATTTTTTTTCTTTTTCCTCAAATAAATATATTTACAAAACAACTGAAATGGCAGAATATAAAACTCTGTGCCCGAAAGTTATAAAAATAACCGCATTGATTCTAGCATTTCTATTGTTAGTCAAGACCTTTCTTTGTTTTCTGTTGTCATTTGCCATACTCGAAGAACCGCCTGAGGTTTGGCCACAAAGGCTAAAAGGTGAGAATTGGTAAAGATTATATTAATTTTATCATACATTAATATTGGCACAAACTTTCTTACGGCCTCTTATAGATGACTGCCATCCCAAATGGTATAGTTGGTTCTCGCTAATTCTCAACGCTGTCGGTGTTGTGGTATATTCTTATATGTACTTCGGTATACTAAACGTATTGTGTTATAAATGTTATATTCTGGAGTACGAAAATTACAAATATGTATGTCTTAATTTTATTTCAGACACACAAATTTAATCTCTTGGTAGGCCTCATTGGAGTAACAGCTTATCTTATAGTTTCCGTACCAGCTCATATAGTCCTGTGGATAATACATACGAGGCCGCATACGATGATGACCTTGAATTGCATGGGAACTGGTAAGTTGGTGAGAGGGTTGGGAGTTTTTCCTGTTTCCAAAGTTTTTGTAATTTCGTTCAAAAACATAAATTTGTATAACACAAATAGTTTTTTTTTTAATATTACAGCGGTGTCCGTCATTTGCAGCCCATTATCCTACATTCACTATCGAAGAATACTCGCCGACGAGCGTACCCAAGAAATGGAGGAAAGCGAATATTCAGAAAATAAAAAGAAATGATTGTTTTGTGTAATAACGCTTCAAAAAAAGAAATAAATATGGGTACTTAAAACACTTTGGAGTACCTTTGAACTCTAAGTTCACTTCGGAGCTTGTGGGTCCGGTTTTTTTTTTCAAGTATTTTCCAGTTTTTTTGAGTAAAAGGAAGCACATATTGCAGTTACTACTGAAAGTCTGAAATTATCGATCTATTAAGAAAAAGAAAAGGGTTCTTGTTATATAATGCCATTCTACATGTGGCACTAGTGGACATAGCCGACGGATCCGTTGCTCCGAAAGTTGCTATCAGAGTCCGGGAACCGAGCACATTACGAGTGCCAGAGAGGAACATTCCGTAAACCTCTTTCACTTCGACTCCATTCCTGATAATTTAGACCACTGGACAACGTGCTCCTTGGGGGATTTTTTTCAACCACATACATATGTACCTTCAAGAGATATGATGGTGGAGCGGAGTCGCTGAAGAAGAGGCGCAGTAAGCTTTTTAACAGTTGGATTGGAGGTCAAGCATAACGATGGAGGTGAATGGTGGTGAATTATTCTGTCCGAAGCTCTAAATCAAATCTTGTTTCAGACTTCCCGACCACTTTATTGTCTTTCAAGCAGAAACCAGCACCTTCGAACCCCGCACGAGCTCAGTATTGGATAGAAACCATAACTTGTGATGTTGCGAAAGCCTTTTGGCCCAGAAAGGAACGCAAAAAGTCCATTAAACGACCGGAAGTCGTGAGTCATTTCTGGCTACTACCAACTGAATGGTTTTCAGAGAACTTTCCTCACTTTAGTGGGTTTCTACACATGACTCCATCCAACTTGTATAAGTTCAGGAAAATGAGGAAATATCTAAAAGTTTTCTTCGCAAAGTCCAACTTTCACAAGACTAATGTTGCCACACTTTCTATGAACTCGGCGAATTGGCTGAAAGTGATTTTAGCCACCTAAATAAATTTGTAGCAGGTTCTAGGCATTTTACCGATATGCGACGGTCTTTTTAATGCTACCTGGCAGTTCTGGGCATAACAACGAACAGGCGTTTCTTGTTATCCAAGAGCTTGTAGCCTCATCAGAGATCAGCCCATTTAGCTACCCTCGCCTAAACTTCAGGAAGACCTTGGAATAATAGTATGGCTAGAAGGTGTTTTTTTTATTTATAGATGGGTAACTATGAAATAATATTACACTTATAAGAGTAACAGCCTTTAGATGTAAAGGTTGATCCATAACGAGATTCCCTACTTCAAAAAAAAAAATAAACAAAAAACTTCAAATTTAGTGGGAAATGGAAAACTTTTTCGAGCATTTCGAGTGGTAACCGGCGAATGACATGCGTGATGTTTTGCCACAAGTCCACAATCGAAACAGTCATGGACTTTTGACTTTATAAATCCCAACAAGAAAAGTTCTAACGGTGCGATATCACACAATCTTGGTGGCGAATCGATCGGTCCCAAACGTGAAATTATCTGCTCATCGAGGTTTTCTCTCAATAAATCCATTGATTGATGCGATGTGTGGGTAGTGGTGCCGTCTTGTTGAAACCAGCCAGGGGAACCAGGGAGCTTCATTTTCAGGCATCAAGTAGTCGGTTATCATGGCACGATAATGGTCGCCATTGACGAATACGTTCTCACCGGTATCTTTTTTAAAGACATATGGGCCGATGGTTACCATATCGTGCTTTCATTTGACCACTAGAGAAACATCCTACGAGTATATCACATATTAACATCAATGTATATTAAATAAATACTCACTATTAATAGTTTTGGTATTACAGCGAAGCAAACTGACCGATAATCCATTTCTCATATTCTCACATGTATGTTGGTTGTGTTTAAGGCACAAATCGAAACTCCATTAAGTCATGGGATTTTCGTTATTTTGTACGATTTACAAATTCTGGCATAAGCGGTCGTACGTGACAAGCTTAGCGTAGAAAAATTCTGTGCAGAGGTGTTAGAGTGTTGACTAAAGCTATGAGGGAGAGTGAAAAAGTTCGAACATGACCAAAAAACAAACTCAGCGGCAAGAGCTAATCTTGTTGTGCGAAATTAGAAAAGCAAATAGCGGCAGGATGAAATGGTTACTCACTAAAGGTAAAGGTAATTGGTAAAAATTGGTGGTTTAGGTACGATTGTTTCAATTTGTAAATAACGGTAGAACGGCGATGGTACCCCTCAGTTCACTAACCGTGCGTACAAGGCTGGTTAAAGAATGCCTTATCTCGTTACCAATGGCATTGAGTCAATAAACTGAGAACTGGTCGGTGCGCCCCACTCCTTGTGTGCGGATAGCTGTGCTGCTAGTGAGTTTGGCCAGAGCTGGGCTACCTTCCGTTCATGTGCTGTCGCAAGTTGTATTGAGCCCAAGTTCGATCGTAAGAGTCCCTGTGAGAACTTTGCCCTCACTAAGGCTAGGATTTACTTAGTTGCGATGGCTTTATCAGACCTTTTCCTTATCGATGGCTATACTTTAAGGTAGGGAATCTTACCATAGGCCTTCTGCAGACAAAAGATGGAAGAAGATAAGGTGGAAACATCCGAAGAACAATTCCTTCTTGATTGTTTCGAGTGTGCAAGATCAAGGCTTAATCACTTGGGAGCTCATACTTTCAGACATTATACCGAGCTGTTGGACATAGAAATCATACTTTGCTGACTTACAAAAGCGAACACAGAACCTATAGTTGTTGGTTTTAGGAAGGAAGGAGGTAGTAGTAGTCCAAGTTCATCTTCTGGATCAGCCGCCTAATATAGCCTAAGCCTTAGGTCCCTTCTGGCATGCCACAAACATCGCGAAACACTTCAGAGTACTATGACAGTTATTGAAGTAAATTAAGACTGTAAGCAAACATTATTTTCCTCCCATTTTAACACCACCCTAATGTTCAACTTAAACCAACTTGAAATATTGAATCCAGAAACTATGTCAGAGTCGTTTGGTGCACGCTGGCAGAAAATCAAACTAAGCATTGACACAATTGACTCCCGAACGCCAACAGGATACAGCAAGTCAACACACACATACATACATACACACGTAAATATAGAGAAAATGCGAATAAAAATTGTGCCAAACGAAATCTAGCTCGACGAGCGCCCACAGTGCGAACGAGGACATAAACATTGGAGCTACAAGCCACAAGCGTATAAATCCACACACACACACACAGTCCCATACAACATAATCCAATTACATGTAACTTGGGATTTAACGATCAATGGCTTCAAATGGGTGAGAGGCAGGAATGTAGGTGAGTGTGCTTGCTTACGTTGAGTTGCATAAGAGCATGCATGGAAGGGATTAAAGTAGACTGGCGTGGAGCTCCAATCATGAATACTTATTCCCTATCTAACATGCATATATGTAGGTTAGTATTTGATTTTCACGTATTTTGCAGATTTTATCTCTGATGTGTGCTGAGTTGCTTCAACCTGAAACCCAAAGCGGTGAATTCTGCTCTTCCCTTTAGGTGCAAATTCTAAGATTTATTCTCGATATATACAAAACAAATACAAAAGCTTTTATGAGAATGGAAATGAAAGCTGTCTGGTAATCAGTAAAATGTGGAAAGTGGTGTATCGAACAAACAGCAGGTGTAACGGAAATATAATGGGATGATCAAATAGAGATAGGATAGAAAGAGGTTTTATCAAGGTATCTATATGCTATATACTAAGATTTGGTTACGTTAAATGGCTGATACCCAGCATGGCTGCGGATTTCACCTGGACTGTTATGTGCACCCCTAATTCTATCACAAATCCGCTGGGGTGTTTTTGCCTTGATCTGACAAAAACAAGACATACGAGAAAGAAGTGCTGAGATGCTTCTGTCTGAGCTTCTTTTATGTAGCTGATCCGATAAGATATTAAATTTTCTGCAAAAATCCCGATCGAACAGTATCTAGTTAGAACTCTTGTAACCATTGAAATGTGACTTTTATTGAGAGTGAAGACTACCCTTGATCTAGACAATTTACCCTGGGCCAAAAGGATTTCGCAACTGCACAGCTGCTGGTATCTGACCAACGTTTGCTGAGCTGGTATGACTTCTTGACTTGGAAGGAGAACCAACAGCCTAGTAGTGAATTCGAAGAAGACTAAGGAGCTCCAGACCATTTCCAATCCGCAGTTATTGAGACAGAATCCCTAGCAAGATCATCAGCTTTACAGTTTATTGGAATATCGCTGTGATTAAGCACCCAAAACCAGTCTAATCAAAAATCACTCAATGCTGGAGGTAAGGAGTCAAGACATCCTTTCACTAGGCTTGAGCGCATATTAAGCGAACTCAATCGCTGTTGCCCTACTATCGGACTAAATATTTAGAAAACACTCTGAAAGCAACTGCTCCCCAGACCGACTGCCTTAATGGCGGCCAACTCCGCTTGGCAGACGTTGCAATAGTCATAAATCCTAAAACTAGAGTTGATGGATAATTTCCAGCAGTGGACTTCTCCATCAACTCTCCCCTCAACTTGGAGCCATTCGTATAAAAGTTGACTTCCACTCTTTGTCAGCTAGTCGTTCTCTACCACGCTTCCTCGGTATGTCATCAGAGGAGTGAGAGTCTGAAGTAGGGTTGGAGAGCTGAATGTGCCAGTATTTTGGAAGGAAAGTGTACAAGGATTCCAGAGTACCCAAGTTCGAGTCTAAGTACCTGGATCTTCTGAATTTTAATGCAGTTTTAACGGTCATGCACCTTTTGGCTGTATTTACTGGAGCTAAATGAAATAAAGCATTCAGTGCCACAGTTCGTGTGGTTCCAGGTGTGGTAGTGAATCAGATAGACTGATGATAGCCAGTTGAACTGTCGCCATATTATCTTTTTCAGCGCTTTCTATCAAACTCACAACCCTTAGAGATGGACTTTATGTTACTTAGTTTCTTGAATTTGGCACTTACTCCTAGTTATTGGAATAAAAAATATAAAAAATGTCTTCCTCAGGAACATCTGATATTTCGATGCCACAATGAAATGCTTAAGAATTATTTCTAAAGCAAAAATATGTAAATATTTCGCTTTAAACTGCGTGTCTGTACAACCAGCTGACGACGCATCAAACACCGGCAATCCAACATGTGCTTATGGAGTCAGCAAAAAGCGTATATTCTCTACCTTATCGAGTCTTCACAATTTAATAAAGAATGTGTTACAAGCAAGCGTTTGTATGTAAACTCTAATATGCAGCTGCCGTTTGCTGCCAACTTCGACAAACAGAAGGAAACCAGCAAGCAAACACAGACCTCATGACGAAAAAGTTGTTGAAAATTGGGGGCCGTAGAAGGAAGATTGCTGCAACTTTGCAGCTAAAAGCGTGGAAAAAAGCAAAATGTGCCAAAACATATGAGATTTGAGTTGCTGGCTTTATCGAATTGCAATAACACACATACAGAGGAATAGTTACAGTTAGCATGTGCACTAAGAAGGAGAAAAAAGTTCAAAACTGTGTGCTTGCTTTGTGGGCATGTGAGTTTAGGGGCGTGACTACCGCGTATAGTTTTGGGAGCGCGTAAGAGCTCAGCTACATAAACACAGAAAGGTGTAATATGAGGGAGACTTTATGATATTACGCAATATTAGTAATGTCAAAACGGAAACTTAATAGGAGTAAATAGAATCAACTTCAAATGGAACGTTGTGTGCTATGAAACAAAAAGTAGACAAAAAATGAACATAAATAAGAGAGCAAAGTTGGCGGAATTATCGTAAAGGCATTTATAACTGTTATTTTTAGTTGCTAGTGTCTACAAAATGGTTTATTAAGGGAATAAAACAGGCATATCAAAGCATTTCCTCAGGCGTAATTAAATTTTATGGAAAATTTAGTTAAATGTTAATTTAATTGTTGAAGAAGTTCGTCGAATATCGTCCCCAAAATTGTAAATCAAAGTATTATAAATAAAACAAAATACGAAACATGTTGAGTAATCAATTTTTTACATATGAAAGTACATATAATAAATTACTTGAAAATATTTTTTTTCAAAATGGCGGTCCTGAAAATGGCTGCTGAAACTCATCCGATTCGTTGATGCATGATATCATGTCTTGGAAAAGAATTTTCTGAAAGCAAAAAACAAAACGGTTTCATGTTCTGTGTCGAATTAGCCATGGCCTGAACCAGAATGAAATATTTTCAATGAAAAAAAAAAACAAAATGGCGGACTTTTGCATTTTTTTAACCCTTTTTTTCATTTTTAATTGTTTATAACTCTTTTGTTATTTCTGGTTCTGCTTCAGTCCATTGCCAGGCATCTAAAGAGTAAAATGCCGTTTGGTTCAAAGCGATAAGTGCAATAGTTTTGAAATTAGTGTGTCATCCATGCGAAAAAACGTGATTCACACGAAAGAGGCACAAAAAAATGAGAGTTTTCAGTATTTTTTTTTTTGCTACTAAATCATGTTATTTTACAAACACAGTAATATGGCATTATTATAAGATGTGTTGACTTGCATTCACGAAAATTTCAAAAAAAAAAAAAAAAATTTATTTTCCGAAATTATAGTTGTTTGTGTTGACCCTGTTCCAAAAAAAGGTACATGCGGTGACAAGCATAAGTCCTTCGAGATTCATCTAAACACAATCGGACAAAAAAAAATTAGTTTTATAAATAGATAATCTCGGGCCTGATCGAAGGATTTTATTTTTTTTCCAAAATTAACAAAATGCTGGCCTCAGAAATTTTTTTTTAATTTTTGCGAAAAAATCAACAGTTAATTGGTCTTAAAAAATCGAAATTTTCGAAAAAATCTTTCGATCAGGCCCGAGTTTATTATGTATTCTAAAAGCTGTATAAATTTCATTAAAATCTATTGAACGGTTTTCGATTTACAGTTGTTACCGATTCAAAAAACATAGTTTTGAGAAAAACGCGTTTAAAGTTTCACACTAGCGCTTTGAAGTGCCTGAGCTCTCCTTCTTATTTCTCAAATAATTCAAAAACTAATTGTCGGATCAACGTGAAATTTTCAGGGAATATTTTTAAGATATAACATTTAAAGAAAATGCAAAAAAAAAGTATATATTTTTTTTGAAAATTCTAACTATACTATTTCTACGAGTATACAGTAGCAATTTCTGAAAAAAAATTTCGATTTTTTCAAAATTGTTTAGAGGATATAACCAATATATAAACAATTGATAAAATAAAATTCAAGCAAATATAAACTGACTTGTGAAAGAATATTAAATAAAAAATGACGACTGAAATTATCAGCTTCCGCTCTCAAATATAACCAATATATAAATATTTCATAACCAGTTTAAAACCGAAACTAATTTTTTTCAATTTGAATGGTTTCTATTACATTGTTTTTCCATCGCCTGTGAACTTCTAAAGGTGATGTTATGTTATTTTGTATTTTAGGTGACGATATACATTCATATATATGTACATATGTATATTTGGAATAAATAAAGATATAAAAATGTAGCATATCCTCAGGCGCAAGTACAAACATTAATTATGGTAGTATTAAATTTTAAGTTTTGAATAAAATCAAAAATTTTTGAAAATGAAACATTTAAGGAATTTGTTATAAATACACCTAAAGCTGATATTGCGAAAAAAACTAATGTATAAAGTTTTAAACATATCCTAAGGTTTATTTTAATGTTAAAAATTTATTTTATATCAATATAAACAAGCGCGAATGTATAAATAAAAAATAATAATAAAAATAATAAAAAAAAAAAAATAAAATAGCCCTCATGTTCTAACCTTCATTTAGAACGAAAAAACGAAAATGTATAGTATAGCCCCAGGCGAAAGTGAACATTATTACTTTTTATTTTAATTTCTAATTGGAAAACAACTAAATTTAATATTTTATACTTTTGTGCTTTCCAATAGCGTTTTGTATGGAAAGTGAAAACATAGCATATCTTCAGGCGTAATATTAAAACTTAATTTTTTGACATGAGTTTAACCATAAGGCTACTTGAAATTGAAAAACCATATACATATGTAAATGTTGTCAACGTATTATAAAGGCACAATAACAGAAACATATCGACACGTTTTCCATGAAAAATTAAACATACATATGTAGCATAGTTTTAGGCGTAAATCAAAATTTCATAATTTTAAAAGATTTTTACTATTTGAATTGGCAAATGAATTGGTAATTATTTCACTTGCCACCCGTTCACATCATTATGAGCAAATCAAAATAAAAATTTAGCATATCCACAGGCGTTATTTAAAATTTTAAACCTTTGAGCAATTTTGACTTAACAGTTCCAGCAAATTTAAAAAGCAAATACTTTTTATAATAACTCTACCCACTCACATCTTACCATGCATTCACAAACCGCGGATTAGTCACCAAAATACTCAAAACGATCACTGCTTCCTTAAAATCCTTTACTTTTACAGCGTTCAAATTTACTTAATATCTCCGCGGCCGTGCTCTTGTTTGTTCAAGCGTATTTCAAACAACGTTCACGTACGTTTTCGTCAATCGTAGTCGGTGTGTTGCTCGTTGCGGCAGTTTTGCCAAACTTTCGTTGCTGCATGGTCTTCCAGAGTCATGAATTTTAATTCCTTTTGCCTCCTCCTACACTGCTTTCTTGCTTTGGTTTGCATTTCGTGCCGCGGCAAATTCACTGGCTCCAATAAATGTCTCTTTTTTTGCCATACCGTTACGTGTTGGCAATTTCATTTCGTTCACTTGAACCATAGTTATTGCCGAAATTTGCTTGCTTTTCCAACTTTTTACACATCAACACCTTGCCGCCAATGAAACTTTACGTGTGAGGTAAAATAAAAACTGCTCAGAGAGAGAAGCTGTACATTTCTTAATTTTTGAGTTTAAACTGATATTGAAATTTAAGCTGCAACTGATATAAAAATGGGTAGCTTAACATGAAGTTGGGAATATCACCGAACCTCAGTTCGGATAGTGAACGTTAAAATCACGATGGAAAGGAGGAAAATAGGATTAGAGAAAATAAAACAGATTGAAAGCCATAGTTAGTAGCAGTAATTATGATATTGCATTTAACTCGAAATTTCAAATTAATTTATAGTCTAGTTTTAACAGCAGTAGTTGGAAGACTTGAAAACTTTGAAGGTTTTCAATATACCATATATACATATTCAACCATAAATAACTATATTTCATACTAAACAAGAACAGAGAGAAAAATCTCCCCAACTTAATGCTTTCAATATACTTTCCGATACGTTAGACTGCTTTGCGACTACACGAGCTCACTCCCGAAGTGAAGCATTCAACTTAGGTAATTGCATGAAGGATAAAAGGCGACTTATAAATGGGTAAGAATAATCGTGATTAATACGATTAACTGATGCGATACTCTAATCGTGAATGACTTTGACTGTGAGTGTGACTATGATAATTATATGAGCGTAAAGATGTGTCTGAATCTCTCACATAAAGACCATTTCAATACGAATGATTTGGAATATGTCTGCATCAATGACTTAATTCAATAAATGATTAATTGAAAACTAAAATATAAATTTAAATTTTGATTTTGAGATTATAAGGACAATGACTTCTTGGCATTAAATTTTGAGACACTTATGTCCGATACATAATATATGTAAAAATTATGAAATTATGATTACGGAATAGATTAGTCGGATTTCTTATACTATCATACGTATTTTTTTGACTATATATAACTTACATGCACGGACATACAAAGGTTAATGTCTAAGGCAACAATTATCGTGATTAATATGATTACCCAATGACTTGACTGTGAGTATGACTGCGATTATGATTACGATATGACTGAAAAATTACCGAAATATCTTGCAAAAAATACCATTTAATATAACTATGCCAATGACTTCATTCTATAATTTATTAATTTAAAACTAAAATTGTGATTTAAGAAAGAGATTGGCGATTTCTAAAATGTTGTCTATGAAAACTTTCGACTAAAAAGCTTTATAATAATGATTTTTCTTTTGTCGACAATGCAAATGATTATGCCTAAGGTAACAATTATCGCGATTAGTACGATTTCCTAATCGACTAATTGACTGTGATTTTGACTATAATTTTTATTTGACTGACTTGACTGTGATTATGATTACTGATATGATTGAAAGCATGATAAAAAGAGATCATTTCAGAAGTGATTTGGTATATGCTTATGTTAGTGACTTAATTATATAAATGATTAATTTAAATTAATTAATTAATTATATGCGTTTTGAGATTGTAAGGATAATCATAGCTATACATTTTTTTCACTTATGAGAATCTTTGAGGATAAATATCAAAAATATGACTTTGAAAGAGATTAGCGATTTTCGAAATGATGACTATGAAAACTTTTTACTAAAAGGTCCTAGAATGAAGATTTTTTACTAAGAAGCCTTAGAATGAAGACTTTATCTACGAAATTAATGAAAGAATAAATATGCCTTAGTTAGTGAATTTACCACTATGATTAGCATAATTAAGTTAACTTAGCTAATATTTTTCTTGCTTAACTGGTGTTAAAATTTTTGACTGTTACTGTAGAAAAGACTAGTTTTTTGACAATAAAATTAATTGACTAATCAACGGTTAATTTTCATGATTATAAATATTCCATGGATTTTGGCTATGCTTTTATTTATGATTCTGATTTAAGGTAATGACTAAACTATGGTTATAGGTCGAACTAGCTTCGATTAAAAAAATATCATTGATTTTGATTGTAAATGAGGCTTGTGACTAAGTTTTTAATTGCGATTAGTGCTAGGACTAAGTTTGACTCAGAACTAATTTTGGCTGATGACTATGTTAGTGTAATATATATAAACTTACAATATTTAATTCTTATAAGTTAATTAAGCCTTGATTGTAGAGCAATTTTACTCAGAAATAATTTTTATAAGTGAGCACCTACAGAACACATTTGATGCCATACTTCACAACTCCTAGACTTTTGAACTCACTATCAACTATTTGGCATTCATTCCACTTGAATAAGCAGCTACCTCCTTCGTTTCTGCGCTGTAAATTTGCAAATTTGAATAGTCAACTTCAAGACCAACAAACAGCAGATACAAACACATGAAGGATGTGAATGTATGTATGTTTTAATACTCTTAGAGACTGCATTGCTGAATCTCCGCTTTTCAATTCACATTTCACGTCTCTGTGAATGTATTGCGGGCATATCAGCCAAGCAGGTGTGAAATAGTCACATTTGTCCGCTGCAGTTAGGCGTTCAATGCAGAAACTTGGCAACTTAGCAAATTGCTGAAACTTGAAATATGGTTACAGCTCGCACGAATGGAAATCGCTCGGGCTATCGTGTGGAAGAGACTGTGATGGTGCGGAATACAGCTCAAGCGCGAAGCATGGCAGCAAGTTTAAGGAAGGAGTAGTCACTTGGCGTGGACTCTGCAGTGCCGGAAATGTAAATGTATATATTTAAATACACATGCATATGCTTAGTTACATATCTCTACATATCTAAGTTTCTTGAGGTCCATTTAAAAGGAAAATATTACCGCAATGAAGTGGAGATACCATAGGAAAGATGTGTTGTAGAATTGTGATAATGGCTTTTGAAAGGATGAGTAGGAGTAGTAAAAAATTTAAAGCATTACAAAATGTGATTTACGGAGTAGAAGGTGTTATGATATACAGGTACATTTTAAATAGATTAAATCTATACTTATCTAAACTCTATTCAAGAACGGATCCGAGAGCGAGCGGAGCGGAGGGATAGAGTTGAGATTTCGCGTTTTAAAAATATGTTGTAAAATATATAATTTTTTTTGCCTCTATGCGGTACATTACATGGACATTTGAAAACTTAGAGTTAAGAAGGTTGCCACCTATTTGAAAATATCAACTCAAAAACATCTTGAATATAAAATAGGACTAAAATATTACCTATTACTAAGAGGTTCATATAAGCTTTCATTTGAAAAAAAATATTGAAATCGAGTTGCCACCTGTATTAAATTTTTAATTTGAAAAAACTAAAAAAATAATTAATTAATTACAAAATTGCTGACAAACTGAATGTTTTAAAGAGAGTTTTCATCTAAATTTATTTTTAATAGTGTTGCCATCTGTATAAAAAAAGTTAAAAAAAGATGTGAAAGAATAATGTTAATTATTAGAAAAAAACGGTACATAACTGACTGTCAAACAAAAAAAAAATATTTTGAGTAGCGTTGCCATCTGTATAAAAAAATTTTAAGAACAGTTTGCACAGAAATTATGTTAATTATTAAAAAAAAATGACATATAACTGAATGTAATTTAAAAAATTGTAAAGTACAAAAGCTAGTGTGCAGTTGCCACCCGTTTCAAATTTTAATAGCATTTAAATAACTGATAACATAAATTAAATATGTATTATAACAAAAGTCCCCATCTAAAGCGGTTTCAGAACTCACACAATTGAAAAAAATTTAGAGAAAGGTTGCCATATGTCTACAAATTTTTAAAATAACATTAATAACAATACAAAATAAATACAATTCTAGATTTTCAGTATCAAACAATGGTCATTAGTTTTAAGAGAAATTTGTTCCTCAATTTTCTTGAAGACTAGCAACCTAAAACAGATGAGGAACCTCTAACATACAAAACTGAAGATAGTTCAGAAGCTTTGATCAGATCACAATTTTTGAGGAAAATAGTTTTAATACATTTCAAAAATGATGAATTCAAATAATTGCTACAATTTAGTTATAAAAAAAATTATATTTAAGAAAATCTATATTTAAAAATAATTTGAGGCATTTGAGGTTGCCACCTATTATTTTTTTACAAATAAGTTGACGACCACAATTAAACATAACTAAAAAGCCATCAAATTAAAGAAGCTTGAGAAATATTGTAGTTGAAAATAATTTTGGAGAGGTTGCCACCTATTCAAAATTATGGAATTTAAATATTTTTATGCACCAAGCCCAAAATTGTAATAAAGGCATACATATACATATGTATATATGAATGAGAAATTTCGTAGTCAATAATTGTCTTTTAGTAAAGCTGCCACCTGTTTATATTTATTAAATCCATGCAGTTTATGGCATTATATAATTAATTCAGTATGCTGCCAATGAGGAAAGATATAAGAAAACCTCAGTTGAAAATATTTTGTAGAAGAGTTGCAACCTTTCAAACGTTTCACATATGAACCTTCAAATGAAAGCAATAAAAATAAAATTAAATAAAGCAATAATGGCAATATTGGTTCAATAGGTTTAAGGGATTTCGTCTGGATAATACTTTTTTTAAGAGGTTGCCACCTGTGAATTATTAAGATAATAAGTTTGAAAAGGCAAATGAAGTCGGAACCTAGCCAAAGACCTTCAAAAGTCGTATATATGAAAGTTTTTGGAGCAGAGTTGCCATAACTTATTATTTTAATTAAAAAAAATATTATATATTATATAAAATAAATGAAACATTACAATATGGACAGCAAACTAAACGGGATTTAGAGAAATTTTTATAAGAGAGAAGAAGCTAAAGCATAACCAATGCAGAGTGAAACAAACTCACGCACTCTGGTCTAACCGCGTCCACCTACAAATGTACCGCTTGGTTTGCAGTTTATAAGGCAAAAGAGCAAAGGATCAATTTCAATAAGTCTCGCCTTGAAAGCAAACCTCAAATCACCACAAAAGTACCGCATAATCCAATTTCTTGCCTGCTATTTTGTAATTGCGACTTCATGCGCGTCGAAGGAATCTAGATCTGAATGGTGTTTATGCTGCCAATTGCCTACGAGTGCACAAAGCTTTCATTTGTAACTTCTACCTCTGAATGTTGAAGATAAAATCCAATTCATGTAGAGTTTCAAAAAGCCCCTAACAAGACAACAACACAAATGAAGCTCAGCTATCATTTGCTGTCATTTAGCACACGTACCCAAATCGTGGGTTTGCAATGTGAATCAAATTCAAAGAGCTGGTCAGGCGGCCGTGTCTGTGTTTAAGAACAAAATGTTTAGAAGAAGTAAAATTTGTCTACAATGTTGATTAACTGGAGTCGGCAAACATAATTTTTGAGCTTTTTTAGTTTTCAAAATACCTAAGGCCCCAGCTGTCCTACAAATCATTAGCACCCTGAAAGTAGGCAACTAGTAACTACTTTTGACCTTCGAAAATATTTTTTTTTTTTTTTTTTTAAATTTCAAACATTTTTTTGGCTAAAAGTAAATATTTTCCACACACCCTGAAGAAAACTCACGTCTACACTTACATACATATTTGCGCATATTACTATAAAATAAAAATCCTTTTCAAAATCTCAAAGTAACCATTAAGCATTAACCACAAGCACTCAGCTGCCGCTAAATTAAAATACTTTCCCTTTCATCTCGCCATATATTTTCATATAGTACAACAACAACAACAATAATCAAAAAAGAAAGCAACAACGAACTTGTGTGAGTGCAGTGAAAACTTTTACTTTTCATCTTTGTGGTTAACCACACCAATGAGGTATGCCAACTTAGGCTATGTGTGTAGTATAAGTCAACAAAGCACGTACAACAACAAAAGCAGACATATTTATATATATATATTTATATTTATTATATATATATTTATTTGCATGCATTTAAGCCGCTGGAGCATTTATTCTTCCAATTTATATTATCTATTAAGATTTAATTTTGCACATAATACACACATACATACTCATGCATATTGACACACACATAGAAAAATGTTTTCTTTTTGATAGTAAGTAACAAACCGCTCGCTCGCATAATAGCGGCATTCGCTTTCAACGGCGACTTTTAGGTCATGTTGAGCTTTACAAATAAACTAACGGTATATTTGCACACGCTGCGGAATATGAGGACAAATAAAGTTTTACGCTTCGAAGCAGAAGTATGTTAAAACAAGAGGACTTGGTTGCGACGTACTACTTTGGAGTATAATTGAAAGAGGAACATGATGCTTGGGCAAATGGACGTTCTGAAACGTGAGCGTTGTAGATTTATGAGCTGGACGAAGTAGCAAAACTGCAAGAGTTTCTTGAAATTAGGAAAAAGTGTTCAGACTTCAGTCCTTAGAACCAAAAATCAGGTCTTGGATGATATTTCGATACTCAAATATGTGGACAGCAACGTCTAAAAGTTACCGTAAATGTAAACTCTGTGCTTCTCGCCTTAGTCTATATAAGCAATAGTTGCAGTAAGGACTTGCCTTCTGTTTAAATATTTGAAGTGGAGAGTAAAAAAACGCTAAGGTAAAGAATCGGTGCAATATGGCTGCCAGCTTGCAGTAAAACCATACGGAATCTGAAATTTTGGTCTGTGTTTTGTTGCCACCTTTTCACATTTTTTATTTTTATTTATGTTATTAAAATTTTTTTAAATAATTATTACAACCAATCTATTAAACTGAATAGGTGTAAAAGACGGTCATTTAAAATATGTTTGGAAATGTTGCCACCTGTACGAATTGCATGTTGACAGTTGAAAATTAATTTATTAAATTAAACTGCTGAAATAATTCAATAAAACAAACAGAGTTCAGAACATAATTTGTTTAAAACACGATTGATTCGGTGGTGTGTTTTAGAAGGTTGCCATTTGTTTGAAATTTTTAAGAAAAAAGATTCAATAAAATAAAAAACAATCAAATGTGGGAAACTCTAGAGCTTTAAGAAAGCATAGAATTCAAAATAAATTTAGTAGTGTTGCCAACATTTCAATATTTTTATTTATTGTAATTAAAATATTTAAAATAATTATTACTATAAAAGCTATAAAACTTAAAAGCTGCAAAACATGAAAAATTATTTTGGTAGTGTTGCCACCTTCATAAATTAATTTATTCAATTTTTCTCTTAAAATAATTCAATAAAACAAAAAGTGCGAAAAATCTCATTTCTTGGAGACAAGATTCTTTTGTTGGTGCGTTGTAGAAGGTTGCCATCCGTTTGAAATTTTTAAGTCAAAATTTAATAGAATTAAGAACCAAAAAAATATGACAGAATCTTAAGAAAACTTGGAATTAAAAAAAAATAATAATAGGGTTGCCACCTTTTTAATTTTTTTTAAATAAGTTAAACACATTAGTAATTATTATTTTGCTACTTTTTTAATTTTTTTTGTGTGAAATGGTGGCAACCCTACAAAAAATATTTGAAATTCCAGAACGCGACACAACAAAGCGTTTAGAAGGCTCATACTACAAAATATTTTTTGACAAAGATTGCCACTTGTTAGTGTCAATAAGTTTAAGAAAATATTGCAATATAATGTAAATACTTACTTTTATACTTAATGCCATTCATATTAAACTCAAAATTTATTTCCTCGGAAAAAACAAATTTTTTCTCTAAAGTCATGCGACAAAGAAATTGAGCTTCACAGTAAATCGACTGAGTTGTTAAAAGAATATACGTGCATTAATGAAACAGCAAGACCACAGCCGACCTAGAGCTTCAAGGCGTTCCGAAATCGACCCTTGGACAACTATTACTATCTAACTAAAGCGGTATAATAATTAAAAGTCACCAACATAACAACAAATCGCATTTTTATCAAAGTTTAGTGATAGGAATCCAATAGGGAAAAAATTAGGATCCTAATTTTGAGCTTTCCAAATCTCCATCGCAGGACTAACACAAGTCACTTTGCTTATCAAAATATTATCCACACACTCAATATAGTTACCTAGCTATACATATTGGAGACATAGCAGATATTGACTACCCTCCGCAATGAACCACCTGAGTTCAATGGCAAGCTCTGGCACGAGTACCTTTCTCAAAATTCTCTTAAAAAATTTTAGTACTTATGCAATTAGTTTAGTACGTAATTCAATATCATGCGCATAACATTTCAAATTAGTATTTCTTCCACATACACACACAGGCACTCATGTGATAAAGTTTTTCAGCCGACAGCTAAGCCAGACTCTGCTGATGCCACCCTTGCAGCACCTAAGGCTCATGAAGCAAATGACAGCCTAACTAACTTGAAGGCGACAATCCATTTGAATTTCAATTTCACAAGAGGATATGTGTAGTAACACACTATAGCACACATACGAACACACATGTGAGCTCCATTCAAATTTCTGCGCGTGGATTCTTCTTCAGCACACTTGCACCTTATAAATATTTCGCACACTTCACGTATCATGCAGTTGAGCGCCTCAGTATTTTTGCACAAATTAAATATTTATGTGATACGCGCGTCTGCGTGTGGCACAAGGACAGCCTGCGACAAAAATTGAAACAAAAATTCTCAAAAGCAGTGCAAAGGCACCTGAGAGCAGAAGAGTTGCTGTGAAGCAGGGCATATGGCAGCATCAATCAACTACAACATTAACGAATTTACTGTGTCATCAGCATAAGCGGTAGTTAATGCAACAAAAATGATATAACAACAGTAACAATAGTTTTGTATGCATCAAGGTTACAGCGCCTGAAAGCAGGCAATAACAATTAGGCGAAACTTGCAAAAAGAGGTGCGCAATGTTGTTAGAGATGAAGCGGGCTTGCTGTATGTGATGTGAGGGATTAGAAAAATGTGTATGACTTTCAGTAGGGGAATTTCCATAAAAAAATATATGTAAAAATTTATGTCCTAAAATGCCAAAAACGTTAAAAAGAGCTGATTAAGGTATTTTATAATATGACCTGTCGCCAGCTTTTATTTTTTCTCAGCTTTAAGGCCCATATCAGTACTCTATATGAAGCTCTGCCTCTAAACTGTAAATTAATATATTCAATTTGAAACCACTTGATGAAAATTTTAACCAAATTCAGAACTTTGAAAGCATTTGTCACGATTTCCCGAGTCAAATTTGGTGAGACACTGGTATATTGAATGAGAAAACTCTCTTGAGAGTACAGTAATTTTGAAGATAGAAGTTTATAACATTTATTGAGCCGTATTTCAAGCTGGCCATAATTTGTTGGTTGTGCTTTCACCATTAAGAACTTAAATTATAAGCTTATCAGCCTCTATAGGATACTCGCATAGAGAATGGAGTTCGTGAAATTTGTATTTCAAAGTACAGTGAGTAGAAATATTGGGCCCCAGACTCTGTAAAAAAAAATCCTTTATCTTCAACAGCGCAATGATAACCAACTTTTCTATACTTTTTTCCTTATTTTCATTTACTAAAGCTCTCCAAGATTTTTAATAGATCTTGTCTATAGAGCTCACTGGGTAAATTTTGTTTAAATTGTGAGGACATCAACCATAAAATAGTAGTTTTATTTCTCATTCTGCAAATTGCAATATATGTATTAACCTATCAGAAACTTTTCATTTATTCCTTTTATTTTTGACAGGAAATGTATCCTTTCATAATGTTTTCATTAAATTTATACCTAAGTATTTCATAATAATGACCATGACAGTAGATATGTGGATGGAATAGCACCGCACTATCACATACTGCGTTGGTTATTCGTGATCATTTTGCCACATTTTCAACTAATATCGCGACGTAACCACCGCATTCGCCTGATTTACATTCGTGTAACTTCTGACTATTCAACAAACTCACAACAACACTCCGAGGACACTGTTTTGACTCAATCAAGCATATAAAAGCTGAATCGAAGAAGGCTCTGATGGCCATCACGACGGAGGATTTTTCCAAATGCTATGATGACAGGCAAATTCGTTGGCATAAGTGTATTGCACCTTTCAATCTGATCACACTAGTGTATCGATATACGGAAGCTTTAGTGCTATAATAAGCCAATGAGGCACCGGTTGATACTTCAGTGTGAATGAAATGGTTTAGAAGCTTGCCTTCTTGCGTATATAGAAATGTATACAAAAGACTTATGGTCTTAGTCTTATGTGACTTTTTCGATTTTAAACTACTAGCAAATAATTGAAGTAATTCGAGACTCATTTTTTAATTGTAGTGAAAAATACTTTTCTGTGCCAAATAATATATAACAGTTAAGAAGCCTTGACAAGTATTTATCATACGGATCAGCTAAAACTCAAAAAACCCACTCTACCCAATAATGCAGCTTAAGCAATAATAAATTGTTAGCAATTCGAACAAATGGCAACGACAACAGTTTAAATAAAGCACGAATAATATTGATTGGGTTCGATGAGTTTAGGTCAATGCAACTTTTTCTTCTTTTTTGCCACAAAAAACACATAGGGTGTGCATGGCGTATGCGCAACTATTCCCCACTTCATGATTCTCGAGGTATTTAGAGAATATTTTGTAGTCGAGTTGCTAAGTACCTAAAATGTATAGCATACAAAAATATTAAATACTAAATGTGTGGAATATATAAAAATTTTTGTAGGAATTTCATTAAGATTCAATTTAAAAAATTATGGAATAGAATTGCTATCTGTCGAAAAAAGATAAAGTGAAAATATATTTAAAAGATAAAATGTATACATGTACATACATATACTAAATATTAAACGTTTAAGTGGCACAGTGTAAAATTGACAGCTTGCTTCTCTACAGCTAACAACCCTAGTTTAAATGATCCGAAAAGTTTTGTCATCAAAGGGAAAATTGATATGAATCTCTACTCTATAAAAAACGGGCATGTACTTCTACTTTCCTATTACTTTATTAAGAACATTTACATCTTCCACCAAAAAATACCTTTTATATAATTTATTTCCTGGAAATTGCTAAATGACAAAGAAGGGTACCATTCTGTGCTGGCAGCCGTCCTGCTAATATATTTATTTACACTTGAAGCCATTTGAGAACTCTATGAAGTCTGCTCACATTCACCGCTCTGCCTTTTGTACTCTTACTTATTCACTCCCTCTTTGTAAAGAAACAAGCATACTTATAACTGTAAATAAACAGTTGTGCTGCCCTTATGAAATCGGTAGCAACGCCTGCTCTATGCTTGCCGCGTGTCAGCAATAAATAATCTGTTTATTTCCACACTCTCTTTAACCTTTTGGTGTGCACTTTTCTCTGGCTTCTATTAATAAGTTTGTTTGCTTATTTACTATTTTCTGTTTTCTGCAGCTTACTCGCTTTGTTGATATCGATAGTAATTTGATTTACGTGCGCTGCAGCACTTAGACCAGCAGGCGTACTCCCTTTTCGCTCTTTTTTCTTTCTCTCTTTTTCTCTATTTGTTGGATAATATTTCAAACTTATAGTAGAAGTTTTTTGCCATCAAAATTTAATTGAAAGTTTTTGCTTCCATCATAAATTTGTTTTTATGCAACTTTAGTATCTCTAATGGCGTAATTTACAAGAAAGCGTTGTGTTTTTAAGCGTAATAAGTAAGAAGTGATTAATATTAGTTGTGCTGAAAATTAGTTTTGACTATTTTTGTGGCTATTCTCATGTACAAATTTCTTTATTTTATGTGACTTGTTGAGCATCAGTAGATGTTGATGGCCGTCCCGGACGTGGTTCACAGTCAATGCTTTCTCGACTCTCATTCAATATTTTGTACCAATCAAAAACACTTGCCTGAGACAAAAAATTATTACAGGTGTCCTTTTCCAACATTCTAAACATTTCGGTACTAGAAAATTGATTTTGCACACAAAATTGAATGGAATTTCTTTGTTGACACAAATGTATTGGGGCCGAAGGCATTACTGTGATGAATGATTTGTTCGATTCGCCCTTTTACAAGGTTAGAATTACTCACTTTGAAATCAATTCACATGACGAGAGGTTCTTGAGAGCCTTGAAATTAATAGGCTGACCAATATTTTCTTTAATTTTTACGAGATAATTTGGTTCTAAACAAATTTTCTCGCCTGAGCCAAGCTCTTCTTATAAACAACGCTTCAAATGTTGATTTGTTTCTGTTTCCCCTTAGCTGGATTCTACTTTGTCTTTTGATAATTTCACAACGAATTTCATTGCCCTAATTTTTGATCTATGTGGTCTAAGAACCATAAGAAGTGGTTTGGTACCAGATCTGGAAAATGCAGGTGTTGTATTTGCATTTATTTAATTATAATTCATTGTAGTTAGTTCCAATTTCAGTATGACACAAATAGAATGTGAGAAAATGTTGCCAGATTTTACGTGATGCCAAAGCCATTTTGATAGTCCAAAGTAAGGCTTAAGCGTATTTTTAAAATAAAAGTCAACAGAATGCTCTGTAATTTACGAAAGGGGTCGGCTTTAGTATACCATCCCAGGATTTCGGGAATAAAATGGGTATGGTCGGATAGAGGAGATTATCCTGATCAAGGATATATATGGTTATAGCCGCAGGAAGCTTATAGTTTCCGAGATATTCGCGTTTAAAGTTGAAAATTTGCAATATTTTAATCACATATTTTCGATATATAAAATTAATTTTTCACTTATATTTTTCACTTTTATATACACTAACACATCACTTATTCATTTGCACACATTTATTTTATATACTATAGTGCAAAAATTGCTTTTAATACACATTTCAATTATTGTTGAATTATTATTATTTTAGAATAACAAACGAATTACAAACTGTCAAATAATCAGTGTTACCTTATCGACATCATTTGTAAAAATAAATGTTTCATGTAATCAGTGTTACCATACTGAAATATTTTACAAACTAAAACAAAAAAAATATAAGGAAATACCCTAAATACAGGAAACATTATCGTTGATAAACAATAAAAAATATATTAAAAATTTAAGCGGCCTGAAGGCCGTCAATGTAAAAATGAGTTCTACGGGAGAAAAAAAATGTATACACCCGGTGTTGGATCGACAAGGGAAATTTTTTTTGTAGCAATGCCGAAGGCCGCCAACGCAAAAAGGAGTTCTACGCGAAAAGAATTTGATACGCCCTTGTGTTGGACCGACCAGGGTTATTTTTTTTGAAGCGCGGCCGAAGGCCGCCCACGCAAAAAGGAGTTCTACGCGAAAAGAATTTGATACCCCCCGGTGTTGGATCGACTAGGGTTATTTTTTTTGAAGCGCGGCCGAAGGCCGCCCACGCAAAAAGGAGTTCTACGCGAAAAGAATTTGATACACCCCGGTGTTGGACCGACCAGGGTTATTTTTTTTGAAGCGCGGCCGAAGGCCGCCCACGCAAAAAGGAGTTCTACGCGAAAAGAATTTGATACACCCCGGTGTTGGACCGACCAAGGTTATTGTGTTTTATAGGTTGTTGATTTTCGTATTTGGGGTATAATCTGTTTCCTTTATTTCATTTAGTTATTTTACAAATGATGTCGATAAGGTAACACTGATTATATGAAACACATATTTTTACAAATGATGTCGATAAGGTAACACTGATTATTTGACAGTTTGTAATTCGTTTGTTATTCTAAAATAATAATAATTCAACAATAATTGAAATGTGTATTAAAAGCAATTTTTGCACTACAGTATATAAAATAAATGTGTGCAAATGAATAAGTGATGTGTTAGTGTATATAAAAGTGAAAAATATAAGTGAAAAATTAATTTTATATATCGAAAATATGTGATTAAAATATTGCAAATTTTCAACTTTAAACGCGAATATCTCGGAAACTATAAGCTTCCTGCGGCTATAATCATATATATCCTTGATCAGGATAATCTCCTCTATCCGACCATATCCTTTTTATCCTTGAAATCCTGGGATGGTATACTAAATCCTTCCCTACGAAAGTGAATAATAAGTGCTTACAAACTCTTTGTATCGAAAAATCCTGCAAAAAAATAACCTCTTACAAACAGAACTGTATTTTCAGTTCAGTGTTTAAAAAATCTCTGAAATTGTTTTCAAAAAATCTTCATTGTATATTTCTTACCAAAGAATCTACAAACAACTTTGTTCATAAACGAATGGAAATCTGAATTTTTAATTTAGAATATATACCTGTGAAAACATAGACAGTACAAACTTTTCACCAAATTCATTTAAAATTGAACAAAACCTTAAAATAACACACGTAGAAAGTTGTCATGCGTGAAAACAAAAACTTTGTTATTCTAAACTGAGAATTAAAGTTTAAAAGTTTGCAGAAGATATGAAAACTTTTGTTGGTTGTTGGTAAGGGTATTCACGAAGGCGTATATTTGAATGAAAATAGCAATTACCTTTACGCCTACGTTTATAACTTTCTATTTATAGGTAACAAAATTTGACAGCATGCGTTCCAGTAGGAAATAAAAGAACACATATTGAGCTTGACATTACTCAAAAGTAAGGGTTTTAGGTAAAAGATTTAGACTTATATCTTGAACTAATTCAGCCATACAAACTGCTCAGCTAAAACAGAAATTATCTTAGAAGGTGGAAATAGATTTATCGATCAGATCAATATCAAAACTTAATCGAGTTAATCTCCACATTTTAATCTCTTTTCTCGGTAACTGGTCATCTTCTGACAAGGCCCTTGAAGCAAAGTAGGCTCAAACAGAAGCAAACGGCTTCTTCATTGGCATGCTGTCATTGACCAGAACAAATTTTCAATTGCGAAGAAGTTTTTGATAAGCAAATCTACAAAATCAACGAAACACTTCCAAAGACTCAAGAAATAATTATAATCTCAAGGGTTCAGCACGATCCCAATTTAGCTGCTCAAATAGTTTGCTGGACAATCTCCTGCAAAAAAGTGTTAAAACAGGAGCAAAAGTGTACAGGTAGGGTATCTCAGAAGGCGTGGTATTTGTAAAGCAGGTAAGTAGTACTCTCTTCATTGGAGAGCGTTGGATCTTCCAGTAATATTTTGCTTCAGCAAACAAGGAAAAAACCATCCAGCATTGGTTCAAAAGCAATATTCCTGGTTTCATAGCTGAGATGATTTGCTATCTACAAGTACAGATTTGAATCCCCTGAATTGCAGTTTCTGATCAGGGTTGGATAATGTGGTCTGTCGAATACCTCATAGCAATTTGGAGCGTCTCAAAAAATCTTTGAAATATTTTCCGTCAACACCAGTAGAAACTGTGCGTGCTGCTATTGATCAATGGAGAAATTGTTCGAGGTTTTCTGGGGAACAAAATACTAATTATTGAACTCTGAATGAAAATATTTGAAAAGCTTTTAAATTAAATACGTAAAATGAGAAGCATTGAGTTTAGTATTCATTTACTGCCACTATAATAGTAAAAGTCTCCTCTTTACGCTAGATTATTTCAAAATCTGCTTTTTCTTCTGCTACTTCACCGAATATTTCTTGTAACTCTAATAAAACACTAGAAGACTAACTCCATTCCTAAATATGGGCGATTGAACGACTATAAAGGCTAGAGATAAATTCGGTTCTACTGTAATTACGATTAGACCTTTAGAACTCGGCACCATATACTATAATAGGAATTGTCATAAAACGATTAACGGTCAGAGATCTTACTGACATCGTTGAACTATCAGAAGGAAACAATTTTGAAAGATCAGACGGGCCTAAGCAAAGTGAAACATATTATTACTGGCAATGAGTCTTGGATCTATGCTTACGACCCGGCAACAGACGATATAATACCATAAAAATGCGGTTAAATGTAGATGGGACGAAGAGTATTATAGAGAAGTTAGAGATTAGCTGAAGGAAGCTGCGTCTAAGCTTGAAATATAGTACCATATACACTTTTTTTCAATTGGACTGCTCAAATAAACTCACTGCATGAATGAAATGATTATAATAAATTTAAACTGATCTATATCTTTCTTGAAATCTATTCTCATTTAGCATGTGAAAAGGAAATTCAGTCACTTAGTTCAAAAACGATTCCCGTGTAGTTCTTGTTTGTCAGTTCATGATTCAACTTTTGATATAAGTCGACCCTAACATTGTAGATAGTAAAAAAAATATTCTTTATGTGCACCAATTTTGAGACATAAGTTTACTTACGGCTGAACTTAAAAGCTGAGAGCCGTTGGCCGTCTTTAGTAGATCATAACACACATTCAGCCATTAACATGCAACAATAAAAATTATACTTTTCTTCGATTTTCTTAAAGGGTTGTCTCATATACAGGTATGTAATAAATAGCAATACAGCAATATATTTTCGAAAAGGCAGATTTATAAAAAGGCTAGAAGCTGTTGGATCAAGTGGGCAGTGAGTTAACAGTTGGCACACATTCATGTTTAGGTAGGTTTTTTTTTTTCAAACGAATATGAATGTCTTCTGTATATATGTATATACCATATTTAGCTATATAGAAGTAAACAGCAAGCAAATAAATTTGCAAGGATTTATTTAGAAAGATCTGTCTGATAATCACCAAGTTTTTGGCAGCATCTGATAAACATAGAAACATATTTATTTCACTGACAGGCAGACAAATATCTACTGTAGTAAAACAGCCACTTCACATCTATTATATATACATACTGTCTGATAATCACCAAGTTTTTGGCAGCATCTGATAAACATAGAAACATATTTATTTCACTGACAGGCAGACAAATATCTACTGTAGTAAAACAGCCACTACACATCTATTATATATACATATAAACATATGTATGTCTACACAGATGTGTGCACAATTGCCATGTGTTTTAAAATCAACTTTATAAAGTGTTCCGCAAATTGCTTGAGATTCCACTTACAGGGTCTACGCGCTACGTATGTGTCCATTTGACTCTCTTTTTTTCTCTCTTCTGTTATTTATCGTTGTGTGTCTTCTGCAACTTTGCGTGCAATTAACCATCTCGTAACCGCATAACTTGGGCTATAAAATGTTTTGTGCTCAGCCAAGTTATAAGTACAATTGAAACTCAAAAGCTGGTGAAGGAACAGACACGGCAAAGGAATGGACAGACAGATCATTGTTGAATGCTACAATATGAGTTTGGATAGAGCTTTGGGTCTCAAAATTTGCGTAAACAATTTACATATGCATGTAGCATGTACAGATCCAGAAGCAAGTCATCGTCCTTTACAAGTCTTCACTACTATAACCGGTGATGCAACCTAAAGAGATTCGAAAGCTGGCATTTCATTCAGAAAAAATACGATTTTGTGTGGTTTCTAGTCGATGGAATCATGGGTGCGAACGTAACCGGCAATGGCGACCATTTAACCGACTGTTCGATGCCTGAAATTAAAGCTCGGGATCTCAGCGACATTCGGTCTCAATAAGGCGGCGCTACTTCCACATATGGCGTCAATCTATGGTTTTATTGAGCGAACACTTCGGTGAGCAGATAATTTTACGTTTTGGGCCGGACGATTGGCCACCAAGATCGTATGATATCACGTCGTCAGACTTTTTCCTGTGGTGCTATTTATAATCTAAAGTCTATGCTACTATGCCTATGCGTCTATGCCTAGGAGCAAAACATCATGCGTGTGATTCGCCAGTTACTTGTCGAAACGCTCGAAAGAGTCATCGAAAATTAGACTCAATGGATGAACCAGCTAAGACGTAGCCGCAGACAACATTTGACTGCAACAACATTTGACTTCAAAAAATAAATACCAGAGAATGTTCGATTGAATGATAATAAACATTCCCCAATAGATTGAAAGTTTCTTTGTTTTTTCTTTAAAAATGTAGTTAAGCTGGAAATGGATAACCTTTTGTAAATATGGATCAACCTTTATAAAAAGATCTTAAAGCTTTAAGCTTTATATGCATTTTCTGATACTCGGTGTTACCCTGTTCTCTTTTTATGTCACTTTGGCATTCGCTATTTAATGTAAAAAATATAAAGTAAATAGGAAAATGTTTCGAGGCGACAAATATATCGCGATCGGCATAGCCTTACTGTTTTGTGCAAAAACTTTCTTTATGTCCTTCTTTGCACTTGATCAACATCCGCGTTACTATCAGCTAAAAGTGCAGCGTAGCGGTGGGTATAAAGAATTTTTCGAAAGAAAGAAATATTTACGTGGAAAAATCAAAGATTTTTATAATAACTGGTCATAAAATGATTGAAAATATAAAGAAAGAGAAAATGTTTTCTAAAGATACGAACAATAAAAATTGTGCTTGTTTCATTCTTAATTTCAGCTTATGGCCATCCAACAACATACTTATGGGTCACTTTCTTGTCGAATTTGACCGCTTTCATGGCGGGTTTCTTTCTGTTCGCTGGACTCTGTGAGGTGATGTAACTCTATGACATCCGGGTTAAACATCTAATAATTTTACTTTGTTGCTTTTACAGAGTTTATACGCCTTCTTTTCGCCAGCTTTCGCCGTTGTTGTGTGCTTCATTGTGTGTGATTTGTTCTTCCACTGCCTTTTCCTATTCGTCACCGTTGAATTTCATATGCTTATGGTATTCAATTTGTCTACCACGGGTGAGTAGCAAATAACCGTAGTTGTTTTACATAAGAAGAGAGAACATAATGTTATATATTGGTTAGAATGAGTCAAAACAACGGATTATTTCTTTTGCTTAGTATTCTGAGAAATATGTTCTTAGAGATCTCTACAAAACTTATGCAAGTATGAGCTCTTAAATGTAACGAGAAGATCCTCCGCCTTGCATTGTGCTAATTTTCTCTAACTATTAGATAAATAAGTTCCTTTTTCGCGTCCAATATTCGTTTTTTTTAACCCACCCTAATATAAGTATGAAACTCGACTTTTGTTTATGTTAAATATTTTTCAAATACTTTCGTTTTGTTGCGTATATTTGAATATTATTTATGCTCACTAAATTACTTCAAATTTTAAATCTCAAACAGGTGGCAACTCTTTAAAATTTTATCAGAATTCTTAGCTCCTTGCTCATTTTGGCCACATTGTCATTTTTTCATGATTGAATAAAAAAATTAAACAGGTGGCAACTCTTTGCCAAAATATTTTGTAGAAAAATATTTCCTAAGCCTCTTTAATTTGGGCGCCCAGTGTTTTTTTTATTTTTATTGGTTTGAAAAACATCTGGCAACTCTGTAAAAAAGTGTTCGATCTAGTGTTTATCTTAAGGCCGACTAGTTTGATATTCTAATACTTTTATTTTATTGGTTTAAATTAATCATAAAGCAATAATATAGGCAACCCTTCGCAAAGTATCTCTGTGCGAAATCCTTCGTAAAATTGTCAATTTTCAGTTTTTCCTTAATATAATTCTTCTATTTTAAAAATTTAATATAACAAAAAAATAAGCAGGTGGCAACACTTTTAAAATTTATCCGTGATCAAAATCTTTCATAAGCGATTTTAGTTTGATACCCGAATATAAATTATATTAATTGAACAACTTTACTTACATAAAAAATTTAAAAAGGTGGCAACCCTGTTCAATAATATTACTAAGCCTATAAATTCATATATTTTAAAATATATTTTGCAATAGTTAGTTTATATTTTCAGTTGAGTATGATTAATATTTTTTGAAAAATGTGGCAACTTTTTTGCAAAAAAATCTTAACAACAAGCAAAGATTATCGTTTTAATATAAACATAATCAGATAAAAAAACTCACAATTCAATATGGTTCGTTTTCTATTTAATTTAGTTGAATAAAAAAAGCAAAGATGTGGCAACTCTCAATTTTAGCATCAAACGTCCTTACACCTCTATAATTTATTTTTGTAAAAGTAGAAGTTTATTTGTTTTTTTTTTTTTAATTTTTTTAAATATGTAAATAAGTGGCAACCTTTTAATTTTGAAATCGAAGTCATCAAGTTTACAAAAAAATATTAATCAATCAATTCAGATGCACAAAAAAAATTTTAAAGGTGGCAGCTTTTTACTGAAAAAATTTTAAACTAAGTATATCTATCCTTCGATTTTTCTAGAGACACAACATTTTCTTTTTTTCATTTTACATACAGTTATATTTTCTGAAAATATTTTAACTTTGAACTTTTATTCTTGCAGTTGTGTTTGCTGGTTGCATGTACTTTGTTTATAAATACTCGAAAGAATTTGATGAACTCAATCCTGAGCAAGTATTGCAGCGAAATGGTTCTGCAAGCGAATAAGCTGCGATAACAGCTGTGGAGAAAAATATTTTTAAAAATTAAATCAAAATTAAATATTAAAAATTCTAGAAAAAGTCATAACCATGCCTTAACTCTAATCCTCTTTAGTTTTATATCATTAAGTATTTATAAGAAATAAATAAACTAATAATTGCACAATTACCTTCTCACCTTTAAAATTAAAAGTTTAACATAAATCATATCAAAACATATTCGATTTCAACCTAATCTCTAAATTCACACTTTGCTGTTTTATCCAACCATACACGCAAGTTGCTCATACGCAGTGTCATACCCAAGATTGCCTTGTCAAACGAGCAATAATCCCGCTTATTGACTTGAGCTAATAAATATAACATGGATTTATGCGTGCAAAGTGACATTTACGCAGAGCTTATGACACATTAACGAGACAGAAAGACACAATTTTCATGCCGTTAAGCATATACTTCCAATATGTATATTATATACATAATATATGCATAGGTATTGATAAAATGCAGTGAGACTCGGAAGAGCATTGTTTATGCCAGGTTAGCTAAGTTGCATCATAAATGCATATACACAAAATGTCTTATGCGCAAGCTGCATATATGTGTGTTGCAGCTTTATGCTTGTAATATATCGTGCAAAAAAATGGAGAAAAAATTACAAAATGAAGGAAAAGTAAGAAAAAAGCTGTAAGCAAAGAAAACCAAAGTGGAGACCACATAGGCAGCTCTAAAGAAAAGACAGCTCAATACAGCTCAACTGCGAGCTGGGGCATTATTTGTAGTTGTAAGATGTACAGTTCTTTAAAAGTCCAGTAGCAGGCACTGAAATGGGTACAGTTCATTTTAAATGAAAATACCACTGTGCCCAAAAAATAAGGTGACATTTGAATTTTAACAGCGCGCGTCGAAGGATTTGGAGAATTAATTCTTTTTTAGGTTGGTAGTACTGTCAGTCACATTTATGTCGAATTTCATGTCAAAATATTCATTGGTTTTTGAGATACGTGTCGTTTTTGAGCTGCTAAAAGTGAGTTTTTCGTTTTTTGCGATGTCGAAATTTGTTGAGCAAAGGATTTGCATCGAGTTGAAGTGTGTGAAACGATGCTTTCCGACTACCAGGGTGTCATGAAATGTATTACAACTGGCGATAAGACTTGGATCAATGCTTACGACTCCGAAACAACCGATCAATCGAGCGAATATCGTGCCAAAAGAGAGCCGAGACAAAAAAATCGCGCCAAAGTCGCTCAAAAATCAAGGTCATGTTGACTGTTTTCTTCGATTATCGTGGTGTTGTGCATTATGAATTCCTTCCAACCGGTCAAACAGTCAACAATGAATATTATTTGAGCGTTATGCATCGTTTGCGTAACGCTATCCGCCTAAAAATGCCGGAATTGTGGAAAGACAATTCTTGGTTTTTACAACACGATAATGCACCATCCCATACTGCCCTCGTAATTCGTGATCATTTCGCCAAAAACTCAACCCATATCGTTCCGCAACCACCGTATTCACCTGATCTGGCGCCATGCGACTTCTGGCTGTTCACCAAGCTCAAAAGACCGCTCCGGGGACACCGTTTTTTTACCGTAGAGGAGATTCAAGCCACAGCGAAGACGGAACTGAAGGCCATCCCGAAACGTGACTACAACCAGTGTTTCGAAGATTGGAAAATCCGTTGGCATAAGTGCATTGCATGAGGAGGGGTTTACTTTGAAGGGGATGAAATTGATTTGGAAGAATAAATAATGAATTTTCAAAATAAATACAATATCACCTTATTTTTTGGGCACAGCAGTATATACATACATGATCGTAGAAGTAATAAGTATTTTTTCAATTTTAATTTTTTTTTTGCAATGAATGATTAGAAATAAATATTAGAGAACTGAATACTGTCTATTTCATAGTTAGTAGAGGAATTTCTACAGTTTTTTGCTTTGAAACCAATTCCTAGCTTACACACAAATGTAAGCACTATCTGAAGAACTTGTTGTTGTAAGCTAATCTTCTGATTTTCTATTAGGGTCGATCTTATTGATACTAGAATTTTAATCTGCAAACACTCTTAAACCGGGTTTCGTCCTATTTTCGGTGAAACAAAATTATGAAAAATTAATTTAAAACTCTGGAATCATACTCAAGGCATAAATTATTCCAATAGGTGGCGCTAGTGTTGAGTTGTTAATATAAGTCGTCTATAAGATACGATTTAGAAAATATTCAATATAATATATAGTATAAAGGCAAACAAAATAAAACTGGACTTGTTGCCGAATATCTTGTTATTTTGGAATTTTATTTTTAGCAAAACGTATACCTACTCATATATTGCATGGAGACCTTACATTCTGGATTATTTTAGAAAAATAATCATTGCTTAAATCAATGCCTAATATATGTAGGGTTCTAGTTAAGCACTGGATATTTGCTATATATTTAAACAATTTAGAAATATGCTGTAGTGTCAGTGCCCGTGAGTGCTTTGATGCCTTAGATTAATGAGTAACACTATGAGTAATGAGTAGCACTATAACTAATGAGTAGAATTTGAAATTCATTGAGAAGTGAGTAGTGATATGAGTGCTGAATAATATGAAGATTTTTTTGTATTGTAATATAAATAATATTTTTTGTGGGGAAATTAGTAATAAATAGTGCTATGAATAATGAGTAAAATATATAATAAAGAGAAGTAAGTTGAGTAATGAATACTGTTTGAGTAATAAGTTGTACAAAGAGTAATCAGTAGCACATTGAGTAATGCCTAACAAGATGAGTAATGAATATGCTATTGAGTGTTATATTGAGTAGTGAGTGGTACTCTGAGTATTTGGTAGAATATTAAGTAATGTGTAGTATTATAAGTAATGTGTAGAATATTTAGTAATGAGTGGAGCATCGACTAGAAAGGAATACTCTCAATAGTGAGCAGAAAATTGAAAAATGAGTAGTATATAGAGTAACGAATATTGCTTTGAGTGTAGCATGAATACTTTGAGTAATAAATGATACTTCGAGTAATGAGTAATACTATGAGTCATACTTATGAGTAGTAATAAATAAAGCTATGAGTGATGAAGAATACCTTGGGCAATATTCTGAATATTTAGTAACGAGTAGAAAGTGTAAGGATTAATAATGCTATGAATAATGAGTAGAACATTGCCTAGTAAAAATAACTTTGAGTAGTGTGTGTGTACATATTGAACAACACTGAGTATGGAATAGTGCTTTTACTAATAAGTGGTATTTTGAGTAATAAATGGTATGAGTAATGAGTAGGATTTAGCGTAGTGAGTAGTACTTTCAATAAGTAGTACATTAGAGCATAGCATTTATGTTACTTTTAGAAATAAGCGGTAAATTATGTACAAGTAGTTTTTCAAAATACTTAGAGAAATTAGTAAAACCTGAAACTCTTAAAAAATTTTGAGCTTCTTTGAAAACTGAGTAACTCAAAATAAATATTTAAGATACTGAATACATCGAAGTACTCATTTAAAAAGGAAGGTAGGTGATAGAGTGGCTGTCTCACGATACACCTAGGTCTTCAGTAGGACCATTGTATTAACAACGAAAATGACTCGGACCGAGTCCTCTCACTCTATTGGCTCCTCTCTGAACCTTGCCATACTTCTGTTGAAGTTTACGAAGTTGTATCTGAGCAACCTCCGAGAACTCGTCAAGAAATTCATGACCTATTGTTGCGATTCTTTCAATTAAATCATTTAGATACCGAATATTTTTTTTTTAGTAATTTAAGTTATTTCAGCGTTTGCTAGCTAGTTTTGGGTACTGAGTACTTTTTTCGGTGTTTTCTGGGTTTTTGGGTACTGAGCACTTTAAGTACTTCTTTTATATTTTCTTGTTTAAGTCTCTTTCTACTTTCATTGTGCTCGAATTCTTAATATTTACAATATTTATTCTTCACTTTTTGCATACTATTACAACTACTTTCTTTTTTGCCGGCCTTGTCTGAAAAAGCAATGAGTAAGCGAACGCTTCTTCAAACTTCACGTCACATGTGCGCAGCGCAAGCACACGAGTAAATGACAATTTAATTTTTGCTTTGAGAAAATTGCGTTCCATTACAAAATATTTAAAAAAAGATTGCAAATGCTCGCAACACTTAATGCACTGCTGCGAAGGAAACAGCTTTGGCATGCCAACGCTTTTTCATCTCACACAAACACACGTACCAGCTTGAACGTGTGTATTTTCCGCAGCTGCGTCTTAGCTTAATTCACTTCTTCTTTAAAGTCTTCTTTCTCCGTCTCCTCCTACTCCTGCAACAAAGAAGCTTGTAGAAACCCGTTTGTTGTTGTAACTGTTGTTTTGCCTCTTCATTGTTCTTACATTTCTCCTTTGTCTGAGATTGTGTATAAAAACGTTGTTGCATGCAACATGTTGTTTGTTTTATTTCAGCAACATGCGGTTTACTTTATTTCGAAAATGAAAAACAATTTGCTGCGTGTGTGTGAGTGAATCATTTGCCCTGCTTTTGCACTCATCTGTGTAATAAAATGCACTTTATTCTGCAAATGCTGTCTCTAGGACAAGTTCGCACTTCTTGTGCCCGCTGGAAGCAGCTAAGCTGCTAGGAAAAGGCAACTCCATTTAAAACCTAGCGCTTGTACTTACACATGCTACATACATTTTACCTTTAGAATGACTGTTTTCTTTAAAAAATTTAAATTTGTATGACTCAATGGACCGCCGCACCCGCCAAAACATATAGACATCATTAAGACTACTTGTGTGGTTTTGCAATCAAGTCTCCCGGTTAATCCGTAATGTTGTTGCCTAAGCGAAGAATAGGCCAAAAACAAGTACAAAATATCAAATGACTTTCTCTTTAACTTCTGAGAAAATCCACGACGCTCAAAATAAAAGTCACCTCGTTGTAGTCAGCTTGGGGGCTTTTTAGTCCGTATGGAGATCTCTCTTCAGTAACCACTGACTTTAAACCAGCTAACCTTTAATAACTCACTGGGTTTCGTATATTTTTGCATTTTCTTCATTCTTTACCACCCAATTTCTTTTAGATTGGAACGTTGGGCGGTGCGAACGATTCCTACACCATACCTAATTTTTGGAGAATAGATTTAGGAATATACAGCTGTGGGCAAAAAATTGTAAGACTATTTAATTTAAATTTCGCACGAAAACCCATGGATGAAATATTTGTTTCTAGATCGCGATGACCTGTGCCAAATGTCACATCAAAATAATCATTACTGGAGGATATAAAGTGCATTAGGCGATTTTTACGATGTGTGAAGTTATTCAACAGGGAAGTTCCATAAAATGTTTGTGTGAAGGGGGTATTCTGGTCTAGAAATTTAAAAAAAATCTATTTTTTTTTTTTTCAAAGTTTAACTATTCAAGAATATGTGTACAAGAGGATTTTTCCAAATTCAAATTATTTTCGGAGATATAAGGATTTTTCTGACTCGGCATCCAAACGGGTTCGGCCGGAACGCGAAACTTTAAACGCGTTTTTCTCAAAACTGACTTTTTCGGAACAATACCCACGATTTCTCAGTTTCTACTGGACCTATTTACTTGAAATTTTTATAGAGTCTACTTTATAGGCTTTTCTATGGTTGGAACTAGCCCCATCCCCAAATTTTTATTTTTATTATTTTTTAAAAATTTGAAATAGTCAGAAAAAGTGATCCAAAAAAAACTATTTTTCAGGCATTCGCCATTTTGTGAGTTTTTTCCCACTTTTCCGTAGTTCCGGCCCTTGCGACTTTATTCTAGATTGATAATCTTTTTTTTTTTTTGTTTGGTTACAGATAACTAGGAGGGTTGAAATCATGGGTATGGTCACGTGGAAATTTTTGGAGACCCCCCACTTCATCAGCTCATAATTTTTTAAATTTTTTACTTTTTTTAGTTTTTAATTTTTTTCTGTACTCTCTTAAAATTAGCAAATAACTAATAAAAAAATGGATAGTAAAAATATTAATTGCCTTTTTTTACGACACTTTAAAAGTTACCTGATATTCATGCTTCTATACCAGAATACTCCCTGAAATACAATTTTTGGTGTCGAATATGCAGAATGTTGGAAAAGGTTATAATTGTTTGTCGTGAGCAAGTGTTATAAATTGGTACAAATTATTCAAAGAGAACGTGTTGACGACAAACCACGCCCAGGACGGACATCAACCTAAACTGTTGACCACACGCCAATAAAATAAATTATTACTTGGGAATCGGCGATTAATAGTCAAAGACCTTACTGGCATCATTGGAATATCGAAAGTAACAGTGAAAACCATTCTGAAAGATTATTTGGGTCTATTTTTACTAAATACTGCGTCGTGTCAACGTCTGTGAAGCAATGGTTTCCGACTACCAGGATGTCATGAGACGTGTTATTACTGGCGATGAGTCTTGGATCTATGCTCACGATCCAGAAACTGTCGACCACTCGGTCTAATATCGTGCAAGGGTGAGTCGAAGCAAAAAACCATGTCAAATTATGTCAAAAATCAAGGTTATGTTGACCATTTTCTTCAATTATCAAGGTATGGTGAACTCCGAGGATTCCTTCCGACTGGCCAAAATGTCAACAGGGAATACTTTTTAGGAGTAATGTGTCATTTGGCCAGCGCTAACAAACATGTAGTAGTGGCATGAGAATAGTAATGGATAAAATCGGTTCAATATTACCCCATCCCCATATACTACTCGTATGTATGTAAATGGTATGAGTTCTATAGCGTATATGTATATATAAAAATGCTTAGAGTCCGATCCTCTGCTTGAACTTAGTCCTTTTTTATTTTTTAATCAATCTGTCGACTTTACTTACCTGATATACATATATAGAGACGTGCGTATGCATAATAAGAAGCAAAACCGGAAATAAGTTATAAGCTGATCATTGTAGAGAAAAGTTCTTAATTCGCCAAGAGAGGTCATTGTTTAATTGTGAATTTCTGGACATTTATCGTTATATGATTTCGAAAGACCGGATGTAAGGCTCTGTGGGCTGAGAATGTGAGAATATGAACAGTACTGAGCTTACAGAACAGCATTCCACAAAAAGAATTTGATTTTCATTTGAAAGCGATTTATTTACAAAATTAACTTGTATTAGAAATATTTGTGATTAGAAACTTAACAAAACTTCAAACAATCTCATGCGTCCTTAGCTTAATATAACCCAGATTGAATTTGCGAAATTTCGTTCCAGGAATTTAAGGTAGCTATTTAAATCAGCTTCAGCAGACACGATCAAACTGGCTGGAACGGCTTCGAATTTCATTGGCTAACTGCTGAAATGCTCTCCACAAGCTGTGGACATAAAAGCAAAATTGACAAAGCTACAGCAATCACCACAAAGGCATAGGTGCGTCTCCCTATCAATATACATAATGTATGTGTAAATATGTATTTAAACACATACATATACATATATTCAAATGGCAAGCAGAACACATTAAAGTGGGCGTGTAGCTATGCATATTGCCCTCATAAATTTATTCATGCCCATTTCATGAGATGAAGATGACATTTACACATGCCCTGCCCATGCACTGCCTGCTTGCCACACAACAACAAATCCAACAAAAAAACAATCTTCAGCTAAAATGGAAGCTGTAAATTCAATATTTCATTGCTAAAGTGTTTACTTACAGACTTAGGGACAAAGGCAGCGGCACAGGCACAAAGGTTGTCAACGGTAGAGCGCAGTTAAGGCTGGGAAGGCGCGTCTAAGAGTACCTGACACAAAGTGGTTAAGCAACTCAGCGGAAATATATTTCATGCTTATGATATGGCTGGAATTGTGCTGCAGCTTCGTAGAAACCTTCGAATAGTCGCATATTCGTGTTGCAGCTAACTAAGTTGTCTCAGCGCTGAGCGGCTTTCGCTGCCAGCGTTTAATAGCTTTTTGGTCGGCTCATGCAGTATCAGCGCGATTCTTCCCGCAATCTCTGCGTCACATTGTTGTCTCCATTGTAACAGCGGGTGGTTGGGCTCTTGCAGTAAAGCTGCTTCCGTCGCAGGCTCTGTCTTTGAGCTGCTTGAAAGCGTTGATTTATTATTGCCGAAATTGGTTATATGTTCTTACTGGAAGCGTATGCTTTGAAGATTCTATACAAATATGAAAATATTGATAAACGATCTCCGTCACTATTTTGTTGACCACATAAGTGTGTTGAACTCTAATCATCCAAGTGATTCTAATACTGAAGAGTTTCTGGTTGTAGCATTCACTAGATTTAGTAGATAAAATGTGGATAGTAAAATGTCGCTGGAAGAGAAGGGCTGTAACCTTTTTTGCTTATAATTTCAAGCTTGCGGTTGGTAAAGGTGTTTACTTTCGGGAATTATGCATATAAACCAGTTTCTGGATTCTTGACTGTTGTAGCGTTTTTCATACCGAAGTTGCCGTCCTAAAGATAGCAATAGATTTACAGCTCCGGTACGCAATCTCCTGTAGTGTAGACTATACACTCTAATATTTAGTGGGTCTGAGATAATAGTCTTTAATTAACTGACTCAGCTGCTACCTATTCTAGGTTTTTTAAGGAATCCCTAATCTAACTATCAATGGCATCTAGTTTTTTTCTAGACCGTTCCTGCGACAGTCTGGTCTACTCAACCGGAACGCACTCCGATTCTAGATAAACCGGGTTTGGGTAACAGGCTTTAGCGAAATCGAAGGCAACTGTAAAGCTGATGTACAAAGGAATTTTAGCCTCTCCGAAGTGGGAGCGATCCGAGGCTCAGCTATTGTCTTGTAGATTACTGCTGAGTAGTTGGGCTTTGCCGGAGCTTGCTGAACGCCAGGAAAATATGAGTACATGCGTGGTTGTAAGATCTTCTAAACATCTTCTTCCAAGACTTTCATTCCAACTTGACGGTTCTGCAATTCCCAGAAGAAGATTGAACCATCTTGGATGTCACATTTCGAGAAATCCAACTGATTAGGGGGAATAGAAATAAAACGTCCAAGCAGGTTTGTAAAGTATTCAAGGCACTTTGTCGAAGCTTTAGAACTAAAAACAGATGTTCTTTTTCTGGCTTTACAATGAACGGTACATAGCAACCCAACTACAATCCCCTCCAACTTGGAGATCAGCCATAAAACCAAGCATAAGCTAGTCAAACTATTTAGACAGAAAGAGTTTAAAGTTAAGAAATTTGGAACACTGTATTACTGTGATCGCTTTTAAGTGGTAGTTTACTTCTTTGAACTATGAATTTTTATTCCTTCAAGTTTAAGGAGTATAATATACTCGGTTGCTTCTGAACTTAGCCCTTTCTTACTTGTTTAACTTAAAATGATGGGCTCCAAAATCAAAACTCGAAAGCCATTTCCCTCGTAACATTGGCCAGTGCTTAGGTGACTCGCGGGTCTTGATGTTATTTGATGTGGAAGTCATAGCGTGCCTTCAGAGGAAGCCGAAAGTCGTTGACCTCATAAAATGTAAAAAAAGCGGTTACTGACCTCCTCTAAATATTAACAATAAGGTCAATGACCTCGCAATGTAAGCAATGGGGTCATTGATCCCTTAAAATGTTAATAAGGATTGTTGACAAGGCTAAATGTAAATATAGGTTGTGAACTTGGCTAAGTGTAAACAATATGAAAGGGAATTTCTTTTTATGCACTTTTATGCTATTGTAAATGCGTCTGCGAAGGGTACCAGAACAGAGCAGTTTAGGTTAATTTTTTTTCAATTTCCTCTTCTGTTATCCTTGCACGTTGCAAGAGAATAAAATGTAACACCTTCCTTACTTGTTTTCATTTCAATTGACCTCAAGTCCCAATAAGACTTTTGTGAAATAAGCCAGTACTGCAAAGATTTATACTTCCGACCTTTGAATTGTAGACGTGAGTTATTGGAACCACAAACTGGCAGTTCTGGTGAAGTTAGAAGTATCCCTACGATGCAAAGTCTAGATATGAAGGGATTGGATATGGAGTTTAGTAATCCAAGATTTCACGGTTCACAATAAAAACATTAAAAATGATTAAACTGCTTATTAGAGCTTCACAAATCGATCATGAAGATATACATATGTATATTGACAGCGTTCTCCCAATAAATATATTTAGTTAACTATTTTAGTAACCCAATGCTCCAGTGCCCTTGTGCTTACAAAAAATCAAAGTCTGTACAAAATTTAAAAAATTTCCGATTGCCCACAGATATCAATATTCACAAAATCAACAGCAATAAATTGTTTGGAAAACAAGCGAAATAAGTGCAGCGCCAATAAACACTATATTTGACGCTACAACCGAGCCACAGCTAACAACCATCGACAGACAATGCAACAAGTGCGCGAAACTGGCTTTTGGAAATTTGTGGCGAGCCAAACGAGCGCCAGCGACGCGGATAGCAGCAAAAAAAGCGTTAACATTAGATGAAATTTGCTAAAAGTTTTATTGCATATCAACTAACTGAAATGGCTAGCCAGTTGACCGAGCTTTTGGCGGTCACAGCAGAGAAACTGGAGTAGTGTAACCGGGTGGCTGTAGGTCCACAGACTAATATGAACTGGGAGGCAGGGGCAATTGGTTGTTTAAATAGTGGAATAGTTGAGTTGTATTGTAAGGAGACACTTGTGTAAAGTGCTTGTTGTGTAGTGGAGGATTGCGGGTTGAGGGTATCGCTTGGATGTTTACTTAAGTTTGTAGTACGGCTCGATAGACAGACAATTACTGATAGGCGTGATAATGGCACGCCGCTATTTGCTTTCCTTTATAACTGACTGTACGTCACACGTAGACTGACTGACGGACTGCACAACTAAACTCGACGATTGAGCAAACTAGTGCTCAGCTCACACAGTAGTTGGCCATGAATGGCTCATTTGCGAAGTCTAAGTGCCTATTTGATCGCTTACATTGCCTCTATTGTCGTCGCTGCCTAACGTGCTTAGCAACTATGATAGCCCGGCGCGTAGGCTGCCTCAGCGCCTGGTCCAACCGGCTGATTGACTGGCTGGCCGACTTAGCGGTGGCGATGCATTTGCTTTCTTACCATTAGCGGCAGTTTGGCGTGTGGCGGGGTTGAGACAAGCTATGGATTGCTGGTTTTGTTGCACTAAAATGGTATTTTTGTAGTTTGACTTCTGATATGGACTATGGTGGATTTCTGACCGGCTCTATATAACTATAACAAACGGCGGCCCGCCACCTCTCTACCATCATGCTCTGTTTGTTGTTTGTCTCTACCTCGCTACTCTCTATAACAACCTAATGAATGTATTTACACCCATCCATCCATGCCACTTTATGAGTTGGAGCATTTCAGTTACTTGATTTGTCTTTCAAGTTTGTTCGGCTCAGCTCGGTTGCCCTGCTTCGGTGCTACATGGCAAACCGCTTTAGTACGCCAATTAAATAAGCCGGTCTCAGCTACTTAACCCATTTTGAGTGTGGCAAGCTTCGTGTGTAATTTCTCTAGGCATTAAACTGCAGAGTGGAGGGAGTGACCCATAAGACAATGGTCGTAACTCCTCTGTATGTACTCTTGTAATTTGGCCGCCAACTTGGACTTGGAAATAAGCAGTATTTTACGCCGTAATTTGCAGTTAGTTTTTGTGCTACTGGTAATGAATGCCGCCCAGACAAATGGCAAGTGCAACATGCAACAATTTGTGGCAATGTGGCATGAGCGGGTTTTCATTGACAATGAAATCTACGGGGATATTTATGTATATATCTATTTAGGTGATATGTATGCTGTTTTTGAAAGGGTGTAATCTTCGGAAGTTTGAGTTTTCATGGAACCTACAGACTATTTGTTTCTTCCTTTAAGTTAAGGAAGTTGTCCATTCAACTCAAATGATGAAAATCAGTTTAGACTAACGATGTGATGGACTTTATATGGACTTATCTTCATTTGGGAAGTTTTTACGTGGCGGGTCCCAAGCCCAGTACACTACCCTTGGGTGGGATGGTTCGCCTTCTCACTTTACCCCGCTTTCAAACGGATGTTTGTTGGCTACCTAGAGAATACTTTGTGTAAGACCGGAAATTTTGAGCTGCGTGAGCTATATGCAAAAGTATAGCTTCTAGCACTTCCAAGTGAATTGCACCCAGACAACTTTCCGTGAACTTCTACATATGGCTCCATCTGGACCTGGCTTCGCTTGAAATCTCCAATTGGTGAAGAAGAATATAGGTATTACCACCTTTTTCAGAGTTTGTAAGCAGCTCTGAAAATTACAACATCTCTTACTATGAACCCTTCCCAAAGTAACATGCAAGGTTACTAAGCATAGTTCGCTTGAGATTATACACCATCGAAAGAAGTGTCGTCACCCAACATGTGCTATCAGTATTGAGAAGTGGAATGCCATAAAAGAAGTAATAATTTTCTTATGGATGAATGAGTTTTGAGAAGGTATGTAGAAATCAAAGGATGGGTCTACTTTTCCATCTGCGATCCACAGACTTCACATCAAAAAAGTAATTTTGAAAAGAAAGAAGTTCAGTTTTTAAAACAAATATTATAAATATTGTTCATTTCCACGTTAACCGAACGATGAACCTCAAAGATTCCGTCCGACGAATGTTAATGAGATAATTAGTCGTGACAACTCAGCTAGCTGACAAAACATATTTGTTTGAGCTTTAATGCTCTACGTAATATGTTTTGACCAAAAATAGTAGTGCTTTCAGGAGCATCGGTTGCCACATTGCACACAGTTATACGAAGCGTTTAAGCCGCTCAAAATTACATGGAAAGTATAATCCATTAAATTATAAAGCCGATGAGCTTGCAAACAAAGGTAGAAATATCCAAATTCCATCAGGATGGAAGGACATGAGTGACCCAGTCTTCGTGCTCCATTGAATTGTTAGTTCTTAGCAAAGTTCACATCGTCTCATTGATAGGTGTTCGAACTGGGTACGTGCCATTGGAACTCACACGTTGAAATGAAAATTTTGGAGGATGCAAGTTGTTAAAGCTTCATTCAGGAAGATTAGATGAAGAGATCTAGTCACTTCCTGGCCCATAATCCAGCTTTTCATAGACTAAGATAGCAGCATCGGGGTTTCCATACTGCCGCTTCGCTAACTTTGGGGCAAAATATACAATAGTTGCGGCGGTCCTTTTGACTATTCCTAGGAATTCTGGACATCTGGAAACTATCATGAAGAAGTTCAAGTAAAGTGGCAGGGGATGACGGATACGACGCAAAGAACTAATAAGGAGCATACATCAACTTCTATGTAGAATATGGTCGGAAGAAAGCATGCCCGTCGATTGGATTTTAAGTGTGCTCTGCCCAATCCACAAAAAGAGAGACCATAAAATCTGTGCCAACTACCGTGGGGTAAGTCTCCTCAACATCGCATATATGGTTCTATCGAGCGTATTGTGTGAAAGTACATATAAAGGCCACCGTCAGCCAACTGAATAGACCTTATCAGTGTGGCTTCAGACCTAGAAAATCAACCGCTGACCATATATTCACCATGCGCCAAAAATTGCAAAAGACCCTTGACAAGACGGAGAGTCTGGATTGGGTATCCCCGCAAATCTAATACGCCTATGTAAATTGACGTTGAGCAATACCAAAAGCTCCGTCAGAATCGGAAAGAACCTTTTCGGGTCGTTCGATACCTAATGTAGCTTCAGACATGGCGACTCCCTATCGTGTGACTTCTTCAATCTACTCCTGAAGAAAATAACTCGAGCTGCAAAGCAAAGCTCATCCCCTTACTGCTATATGATGGCATGGACGATGAAAACATCTGATGAGTCTACGTTACGAGTTTTCGAGAGAAAGGTTCTTCTAATCAGTTTTCTGCAGACTTCCGATACTTATAGACTGGGTGTAGACAAAAAAGTATTGGTATTTATATACACATTTTCCCAGGATTGCAGGTATTTTGCTGTAGGCATTATACTAGGAGATATTTAGTTTTAATTATTCCTTGTTTTCGCGAGCCAATTAAAACTGCATATAGGAAAAGTTTGATATATTTTTAAACCATACTCTTTCCTTTTACTATAAAGTAGTTGCACACAAGGACTATTCACTAAACTTTAGCTAAGACACCTGTGACTAAAAATTCTTCTTTTAATATAAAAAATACCAAACAAATAAATGCATTAATTACCGCTAATGAGCGGTCCAGTTCTACAAGCGTCTAATTGGACGTCTGTTTTTTAACAGCTCATATATTTATTTATTTAAATTGCAGTGTTTAACATTGCTCGCATACATTTATGACAGCTTTAAGTATTGACGAGCATTCTTTACGCGCATCTTACAACCGTTTTTCCAAACTCATGATACATGTTTGTATGAAGAGAAGTTCGTTCAATGCCTTGGCAGTAGAATATTCTGGCTTGTCGTTGTTCATGGAATCCCGCGGAGCACTACTCAATATGCAGTCGTGCTGCTGCGACAAAAAGTATTCCACGTGGTCGCACTAAAAACGCTCCACGCTACGCCAATAAGATAAAGTATGTACGCAAGTGCCGGCGAAATATGCACATATTAAGTTGAGGCAGTGAAAAAGAGTAGTGGAAAGGTGTGCTGCCTGCCAAAGCGGTTGTAATAAATCATAAGCTGCTGTAAGGGCTCGAGCGGCAGCATGCAGATAAATAAATGTATGGACAAAGGCAGATCGCAAGAAGGCTGGAAATAATGAAGCACGGCCGGTTGCTGTATGAGTTAAATTGCAGACCTGGCCGATACCTGCTGCTAGAGAATATAATAAAATAAAGCTCGATATGAACATAAAAATGAATGTGAGGCTTAAAAGGGTTGCATGAGGAACAAGAAGTAGAGTAGTAAGTACAAATTTAATTCAACGAGCGCCGACGGGAAAAGCGCAAAGCACTAGTAAGGAGGTTGAAACTTCAGGTGGGGACAAAAACTTTTGCTTGGTTTAATTTTCAAATAATTTACTGCGGAATAATGATCTATTGCAGGGCATTCTTCAAATTGCTCAGTTTAAATTCCGCCTGTAGAATTTGTTGATTAGAGAGTCTGAACAGTAAGGGTTTTGTCATCATTTTCGGACTGATTAGCTCAGAATATTGCAAATGACCACTACTTAATTGAGGTGTGTATTGTATCCTGATATTATTTTCAGAATAGTTGGTACC